>ML793481.1:73153-96878 GCA_009831015.1 Picea engelmannii | reverse complement strand
TTGTTGGTGGTTTACCTATGTCGAGAAGAGGTCATGATTATCTTTATGTTGTGGTTGATCGTTTTAGTAAGATGTGTATTTTGATGCCTTGTACTAAGAAGGTAACAACAGAACAAACGACACAGTTGTTCTTTCAAAATGTTCTGGTGCATTTTGGTTTGCCCAAGTCCATTATTTCTGATCGAGATTCTCGATTTGTTGGAAGTTTTTGGTCAAGTTTGTGGGAACTTATGGACAACAAGCTTAAAAAGAGCACAACTTTTCATCTACAAACAGATGGTCAGACAGAGGTGGTGAATCGTACAGTGGTACATCTTCTTCTTGCTTATTGCAGCAAGCATCCTAAACTTTGGGATGAACATTTACACTACGTTCAACATGCATACAATGGAGCTAAGCACTCTTCGACTCAAATGTCGCCATTTGAGGCATGTTTTGGCTATTTGTCCAAGTCGCCTTTAGACTTTATCTTTGGGAAAGATATTGCTATCAATGGGAAATATGATATTGATAGGGCAGAGAAGTTCATTGAACAAATTCAGTCGATACATCAGGTGGTGCAAGAGCAGTTGGAAAAGAGTCAGGCCAAGTACAAAACGAGACATGACAAGCATCGTGTTGATCACAGTTTGGAAGTTGGTGATGAATTTTGGCTTTACATTAGCAAGGAGAGGCTTAAAGGAGAAGGTAAAAAGTTGAAACTGATTCGATATGGTCCCTTCAAAATTGTCGACAAGATTGGTAACAATGCTTTTCGTTTAGATTTGCCTCCTTATATGCAGATGTATGCAGTTGTTAATGTTGAGAATTTGAAGTTGTATGAACCTCCATTGATTGATGATCAAGGAGAGCATGTTTAGATTCCTTCCATAGATGATTTTTCTCTAGAGTATCTAACAAAACTGTAGGAAGACACCATCCTTGACAGGAGGATGCGAACTTCGAAGCGAGGAAATGTGGAGTATTTGCGAGTTGGTCTTAAAGGGACGAATCCAAGCAAGGACAAGTGGATTGAGGTTGGAAGGGTGAGGGAACTTTACCCTCATCTTCACATAGATTGAGATAGTCTTTTGGAGGTCCAAAATCTTTCCAATGGGGAGGTGTGATCAGGGGATCAAATTTTGCTCAAATTTCAAAGTGATCAAAATGCGACGAAAACAGTGCCATTGCGTCCATCTCGCCTTCCTGATTCCGGCAATATATTTACTTTGTCAAATGGACTTCGTATGGAGAAGATATCACGATATATTCGTCAAGCCAAACAGGCAAAACAAATTTGATGCTGACTATACCAGTCCGTACAGTCCATACGGTATGATGTGGCAGGACCGTATGACTGTACAGGGGTGACGTGGAAGATGTTGGTTGGTTGATAGATGGCGAGTCAGGAGCTGACATGTGTTCGTTTATGGGCAAATGGTATGAGGACACGTGGCCCAATCGGTGGGCACCACGTGTCACTCATTATTTGGTTTTTGGTTATATATAAAATGTATTGGAGGCCGCGGGGTTCGACCCCCGGACCTCCCCACCATGCAAACCTTTACAACCTCCGTCTGACCATTAAGTCGCCGCTTATTCCTTGTAATATATATGTGTAACAATTGTTTTAAATTACATGTATTTTGTATTGGCGGGAGGTCAGGCCGGGGCTTAGCCTCGGCCTGTGGTTTTTGTTATATGCAATGTGACCGGTGGTATAATATGCGTGCGGGTTTATAAACATATAACCCGTGGTCCTATTGTATAACCATATGACTATATTAAAATGTATGCGCACGGTTGTTTGGTGCGTGGGGTTTGGATAGCCCACGGTTTTTGCTATTGGCATATGACCCTAATCCGGAGCACGGGAGGTTACACCCATTGTAACAATTCTAACCACCTTTTTGCCAAGCATACGGTCATATGCGCCATACACCCAGGTGCCGAGGCGGTTAGGGGTTGGCGCGCCCTTAACTGTTCTACAGTTTGCATCATTGGCACGGTTGCACCCGGTGCTAGGTTTTTACGCTTTAAAATGCGTGTGAGCCAGGTTCATTCATGAAGGGTGCGTTTTGTAGATTCAGAGAGAACAAGCTTGAAGAGGGGGACTTCCAGGAGGCCTAACGTCTTCGTTTTTCGACCGATTGAGGTGCCGAAAGAGCCCAGACAGGGGTTTTGGGACGTTCTAAAGCCATTGGAGTAGTCGGTTTGTCAGTTTGAGCATTGTAAGACATGTTTTTGAGCACTTTTTGAGCAATTAATAATAATGATCCATTGGAAGCTGGACCAGGAGATGTAGCCCAGGAGAGGGGTGAACTCCTTTATCAATTTCTATGCTTATGTGTTTATGTTCAATGATTATGCTGCTATCTATGTGTAATTTTCATAAGTAATCCTTTAATTTATGTGTTGCAAACTGATCCTTTTGCTTTAAACACATAACATTCACTTGCAATAAGTTTTCAAGTTTTTCAAGTCTTCTTCATTTTTAGATCATATAATGACCTCTGTTTTGATTACCTTTACCTCCTACTAATTCTATCTGGAGGTGCTGATATCACCCCTTCTTATTATCGGGTAAGGAATATTGGGCCATTATGCTACGATCAGTTCCCCAGCCCTTGCTTCTATCCCTGTTATCTCTGTATCTGGACACTCTGGGTCCCATACTTGTCCTGGGGGCCAGTGACCCTCCCTTGATTACCACCATCTCCAAACCCCCTTATCTCATCATGAATGTCCGACCTGCTACTTGAAATCTCTCTCACACTATATTCTTTATCCTTTCTATCGGTCTATACTCCCATCAGTCTTCCCACTTGCTTCATATATTGTTCCCAGATAATAGATTGGGGCCAAGTGTTGTTAACATCATATTCTTCCTGGGTCCCACATCGGGTCGAAGAGCCCCACGTCATCCCTGATGTGACCATCGTCCCTGAAGTTGCCACCATGATATTTTTCCTCTAAGTGGATGCACTTCGATCTGAGTTGGCCCCTTGGGATTATGGACCATACCTCCTCCAACACATATCCCTCATTGTTCACTCCTTTGTTGGCTAGCATGTCCGCCAACGCATTAGTTGACCTTTGAATCCATCTAAACTCTACCGTGTTCAAGGTTTGCATGTGCTTCCTGATTCTTTGAAGGGAGTGCGCTAGACGCTAATGCCTTAACACCATTCCGACCTTGGTACCATACTGAATTTTTTTTATTGTGTTGATGACCAGTGCCAAATCTCCCTCCATTATGACATTTTCCAGGCCTTGTCTACGTAGAATTTCCAGGCCTAGTTCTAGAGTTCCAAAATCTGTTGCATTGTTTGTAGATTTTCCTATGCTCCCATCATACAGATGGATGATGATCCCTCCACTATCTCTTATTACCCCTCCAACTCCTTACAATCTGGGATTTCCCTTCGAAGCCTCGTCGAAATTCAACTTGATGAAACTTGTCGGAGGAGGAGCCCATGTATTGACTCCTACCTATATCTGTGGAGCACGGGGCACATGTATGTTAAGCCTCCATTCTTTCAATTGAAACATTTCCAGAATTTGTTGATCTTGGCCCGAGGTCAGGTTTTTGGAATTGTTAAGGTTAAGTCTTTGCACTGTTTCTCTTATTTGGATTATAATATTATCCTTTATCCTGGAGTTCGATTGGCTTTCATTCCTAAAAATTCTCCTGTTTCTTTCTTTGAAAATCACCCATATTAACATCCCCGATGTTAACCCCTAGCACAATTTAATCACCTCCTTATCGCTATACCTCTCCTTCCAGTTCTTTATTGTGGCTCTCATATCCCATTTTACCCTATTTGATTTACGGTAAATTATAGCCACCCAATCTTAGATGTTGGTTGTATAGTTACACTCATCTAGGAGGTGATAAGTCATTTCTTCCTGGATTTAACACATGTGACATCTTGAGAGTCCATTGAATCCTATTTTTGTTAGGTTCTCCCAGGTCAAGATCTTCTTGCGCAGAATCAACCATTTAAACATTTTAATCTTAGTCCATTGAGGGTATTTCCAGAGCCTCTCCCAATGGGGTTGTGTATTTTCTTGGTCATGTCCTGTTATATAGTGCCATAATTATTTTATATTGAATTCCCCTCCATTTTCCATTCCCCATATTAATTGATCCTCCTCATCCGAGAACCAAATTTTCCTATTTCTCAATTCATCCTCAATCATATTTACCATCGGGGCTACCTGAGCTTTGTTTTGGGGTTGTATGTTGTCCCAAATTCTCCATCTGGTGTTCTCCTCCCTCTGCTTCTAGTATTGATAGAATTACATTTTCCATTGCACAATCATCTCTTGCTTAATAACCTCTTTGTCCTGGTTTTCCACTTTGGGTTCCTATTTCCAAGCAGCTTCCCAAAATATCATTTTTTTCCCATTCTTAATTTCCCAAAAATTGTGATCCTGTATCCATTTTTTATTTCTCCAGGCCATATTCTAGATGGTTGAACCTTCCCCTGTGCATGTGAACCTGATCATCTCTCGGGGGTTGACCCCTAGGGCATATTTTTATTTCCACATCTTAGCCCATGGCACCGAACTGCCTTTTACCAATATCCACCATAGTTTTGCCTCGTAGGCATCATTTGTTACTTGAGGGTCTTGTAGCCCGAGGCCCCCTTTGTTATTTGGTTTGCACAATTTTTCCCAAGCCACCAGAGCCCATTTCTTTTTATCCTCAACTCCTCTCCAAAGGAAGTTTCTCAAGATTTCTCTAATTATTTGTAAGATGCCTTTTGGGGCTGGAAAAGCTGACATAAGATAGGCAACGATTGCTTGTATGATTGTTTTTGTTATGATTTACTGACCTTCTAGGTTAAGATTCCTGTATGTCCAATTTTTAACCCTCTCTTGCAACTTGTTGATGATCCCTTCCCACGTTGTATTCCTACAATCCTTGTCCATCAAGGGCACCCCCAAATACTTTGTTGGGAGTGTTTTCCTCTCAAACCCCGAAATGTTGGCCAGGTTTCTTTGGACTGCAAGATTTGTATTGAAAAAATAGATCATAGATTTAGAGTGGTTTATTTCAGCCCCAGAGGCTTCTCCAAACTTTGTTAATTTTTTTTTGTACACCATTGCTTCCTTGACCGTAGGAATTCCGTGGAGCATGGTATCATCCACAATTTGTTGGTGTGTTGAGGTTAGGTAGTATTCAAACAATTTTAGGCCTTTGATTTCACCTTCAGTTGTTGCAGCCTTTATGATTCAACTTAGCCCTTCCATCATTAAAATAAATAGGAAAGGGGATAAAGGGTCCCCTTGTCTTATACCCCTAGAGGGGTAGAACGGTTTGGCTGGTGCTCCATTTACTAGTAGAAAGAAGCTAGTTGTAGACACTAAGTTGATTACCCAGTTAATCCAGTGTTGTTCAAACCCAAAGGCTTCCATCGTTTTCGCCATATAGTGCCAGCTTATTTTTTCATATGCTTTGGCCAAATCCAACTGTATTATCATTCTCGCTTTCTTTTTACTTTTTAGGGTGTGTATTATTTCATGGGATTGTATGATGTTATCCAATATCTGCCTCCCCTCCCCAAATCTTAACTGTTCCTTTGAGATCAGAGTGGGGAATAGGGGTTTAAATCTATTATTTATTACTTTCGAAATTATATTATACACCACATTGCACTGGGCTATCGGTCTATAGCGATCAAGAGTTCCAGCTTCATTTTATTTTGGGATCAGAGTGATGATCATGGTGTTTAGGGATTTCAAGATTGAGGCTGAGCATCTAGAGTCCTCCACTATACCATAAATATCATACTTAACCACATCCCAACAAGCTTTTAAAAAGTCCATTGTGAATCCATCTAGGCCCGGGGCCTTTACATTTGGCATCTCCTGTATCACTTGGTCGACTTATTCCTTTGATATGGGTTTGCATAGGTTGACATTGTGCTCCTCAGTTACCAACTTAGGGATATGCCTTACAATCCTATGGATTTCTTCAGTCCGGTCCAGGTTGGGTTCTTTGGCTATCTCTTGGAAATGTTTGACCAGAGTGTTTTCAATGTCCTAGTGGGACTCTCTCTCTATCCCATCCTGGTTCCGGATATTCAAAATTTTGTTATGAGATATTCTCACTATAGTTGATCTGTGGAAGACCTTATTATTTCTCTCCCCTTCCTTAAGCCACTAAACTCTAGACTTTTGTCTCCACAGGGTCTCTTCTTGTTTGCATCTGAATTCCCAATCCTGGAGTAATTGGTTCTCCTCTTTTTTTCTTTCCTCGGTGTAGCCTTCTTGAATGCACTGGTCCTGCAACCTTCCCATTCTTTCCTCTATCAATTTTTTTTATCCTGGTCTATGTTCCCTAAAAATTATTTGTTTCACTTCGTGAGTTTCTCCTTTATGTGCTTGAGTTTTTTCTAAAGTTGAAATTTTTTTGTCCCTTGTTCCTGGATTTCCTCTTGCCACCAAGATTTGATGTTCTTGTTAAAGGTTGGGTGGTCAATCCAGAACCTCTCGAACCTAAAAGGCTTGTTTTTTGGTGTTGCCTGAAATCTTTCCTCCAGGCGAACCAGACAATGGTCTGAGCCCCCCCAAGGGAGGATGTTTCCTCCCATAACTAAACCTTGCAAGATTATTGATTCCGAGACTAGAAACCTGTCTAGGCTCGTAGCCACCTGGTGGTATAGATTTATTTTATTTTCCAGGGTGCATATGACCTCCTCTATATTCCCTATCACTTGCATCTTTACAGATAAAGAGTACCTTATGGCTTCTACTGAGAGTAGATTCACCATTTGTGGATTCCACAGGGTGAGAATGCCTCCAACAGTGTTTTGACTATCTATAGTAAGTAATTATTACTTATTATTGACATTTTGTCCGTATTGGATTTGGTCTCTTGAATGAAACAAATATTTGGTTGTTCCATATTCAACCTATTTTTTAGGTTTCTTTGTTTTCTAGGGTTGTTCAGGCCCCTTATGTTCCAAGTTATAAACTTCATTTTAAACATGTGGGGGGGAGTTAGGAAAAATATTTTTGATCTTACCTGAGTTTATCAGAAGCACTCATAATTCTTGTAGGGCTACACTATTTGATTTTCTCCCTTTCTTTCATCTTTCCTGCTTTGGCGCGTGTTGTGGTTGACCGTCTCCTGTCTTGATGCCCAGGTTTCCTATTTATCCATGCATGCATTTGGTTCCTCTGGATTTTGCTTCCTCCCTCAAAAGGAAGAGGTATTGGATGCGATCCAATTGATTCGTAGGTATATTGTCGACTCCTTGCTTTTTCCATTATTCCAGTATATTTGGGAGGTCCATCCCTTCCCTTTCCACGATATCTCTTAGGTATGGGTCTTTTGTTCCAACCTCGCTCAGTGTAATTTTAGAATCTCCATCTACCTCCTGCATTGGGGTATTTTCGTCTCTATCTCCTTCTTCAGTTGATCCCTTGTTGTGCCCATGATTTCCTTGAGGGTTTTGATTCTCTGTAGTCTAATTTGCTTCCTGTTCATTTGTCTCCCTTTCCTTTTGCCTTTTCTGTTCCCTCTCTCCCCCTTGTTTTGGGTTTCCCAGTCCTTCGAAGTTATTCCTTGATGTCGGGTTGCTTGTTGTGGGGGGTTTGTCTTGTCTTCTATTTCCTCTACCTTTGTAGTTTGGCCTAACAAAACCTTATCCTGGTGTTGTTTTGAGTTTTCCTTCTCCGTCTTTTTTTTACCGAGCATTCTCTTAGTAGGTGCCCATGTTCATGACACCTTCTGCATCTAAACAAGATCTGTTCATAGTCTATGCTTTGGATCCATTCTTCATCCCTAAAATCTAGACTTATTGCCTCCAATAGTGCCCCCGAGACATCCATCTCTATACAAATTCTTGCCTAGGATGTATACTTTCCTTTTAGTGTTGCATCGAACGCCTTAACATATTTCCCCAGCTTATTTCCTATAGCATCAAAGGTGGACAACAACCAGTAATCCAACAGGAGGGAGTATAGCCTGAGCCAGATTGGGACGCATTTAAAGGTATCCTTTTTGGGGGGGAAGTTTTCCTTCCAAGGTCAAATGTACAATCATGTTGATGCATGGAAATAAGCCCCCCCCTCAAAAAACTTATCTTTGTCTTCTAAATTCATGAAGATTGTTGTAAAAAAGCCTTTAGATCCAAGGTGGAGATCTACTTCTTCGCTCGACTTCCATTGATACTTTATCCATCTACGCAGGGTCTTTTCTGTGGGCCACAAACCCATAAAATTGCAGATCAGGGCATGTGTCTTCATCTTGTCTCTGAAGAGTTGGGTCTGGGGATCTTCTAGAACTACCTTTGGGATTATCACTGTTTTTGGATTGCATGGGTTGTTCCCTCCTCCCCCACCTGGGTTTTTCGACTTTGTCGTATTGCTTTGGGCTTCCTTGGTCTCCTCCCCCACTCATTATTTTTTTCCCTGGTTGTCCTCATTATGTTGCTCTGGCCTTGACCCCGAGATCCCTGTTAGTGGGTCCTTAAACCCTACGCCGCGTGGGCTTTTCCCTCTATCCACCACAACTTGCTTGTAGGAGGGAGTCCTTCTCCCTCTCCCTCTAATTACCATTCTTCTCGCTGTCGAAACCTGTAATCCTAGTACCAAACCCTAGATTCTTCTGTCAGAGCATGTCAAATCCGTCAATTCTATCTTTGAACTTTTTAATATCACAATAATAATAATTTTTTAAAAATAAATTTAAAGAAAATATTATTAAAATTTTTATAAACAATATAAAACATAATAATAATTATAATAATGAACTTTTTAATATCACAATATTAATGATATTTTTTAAATAAATTTAAAAAAAATATTATTACCATTTTTATAAACAATATAAAACATAATAATAATTATAATAATAACATTGTTTATTACCATATATATTTGAATTATTTTATTTTATTAAAATAACAAGGGTAGAATTTTCCTGAATAAAATTGATTCTTATTTCTTTTTATAATATCACACATCAAAGTATATGCAATTTTTATTTATTAAAACATCAAAGTATACGTAAAAAAATAATTAAGAACATTAATTTTAATTTTTTAAATTAAAAAATTGAAAAATGTTTTGATTGTAGATGTAAGACACACATTTTCTAATGAGAATTGTAAATAATTTAAATATTTAAAATTTACTCTATTATACAAATATATATATAAACATTAATTTTAATTTTTTAAATTAAAAAAATTAAAAAACGTTTTGATTGTAGATGTAAGACACATATTTTCTAATGGGAATTGTAAATCATTTAAATATTTAAAATTCTCTCTCTCTCTCTCTCTCTCTCTCTCTCTCTCTCTCTCTCTCTCTCTCTCTATATATATATATATATATATATATATATATATATTATCCAGATTGAGAGCTAACAATAGGACAAGTGTGCTCATGGGGAGAGATAATTAGGGTTTCCGCAGTTAGGGTAGGGTCTCTGCAACGATGCGGCAAAGGGATGATTTCCGTTGATGCCTAGACTTGGATGTCATATTCAGGGTACAATGATTCATCGTAGTCCTATACAACCACTGACCCATGGGATCTAGCCTTCGTATTGAGTGTGACCCTCGCCACTTGACTTCTTTTGATTTGTTTCACCCCTGACCATTTGATGTTTGAACCGGACATACTATTGACATGTTCCAACGACGCAGGTTACTTCTCCTACGTGGAACAATGTATTTCTTGTAACGATTATGGCCAACAACATTGATTTCACCCGGGCTGATGAGGACACCCTATGGGCCAAAGATGGGATCTTTATTGCAGACGAGACATACAAGTTCATGTATGACTGCCAGCGCCAGGTGATTACTCCATCACCCATCCCTCCCTCTGGTGCTGAGACATATGTTCTGTCTTGTCGCCTGCCTAGTGTTGACACTGTTAGTGTTGTTAAGTCGGATTTTACTTTGTTTCCTTCTTCTCATCAGGTGGCCCCTTCTCCTAACATTTCTTTCCCACTAAACCTCCCCCCTCACAGATCTTTTAAGATTGCGACTTCTCCCAAAACTTTTCTCTCACAGGTGCTCCCCATCCCTATCACTTCCATCCCATATAGACCTTCCTTCGTGCCAGCCACGAGATCCTCTTCATTACTACCCTCCATTACTCCTCCCTGCTCCAATACTTCCCTAATTCCTCCCTCCATCCCCTCTGGCTCCTTCCCCTCCTTTCCATTTCTAGGCTTTTCCCTCCCTCGCACTCTATGTAATGGTGTAGGATGCAATCGAACTACTGGCGCCCGAGCTCGACAAAATAGGAAACAAAAATTTTGGAAGCCTCGGGATCAACTGTCTAGTTGCACCCTTGGTCGGGATCTGTCAATGGACAGAGTCTTAGGACTCTCGGAGAAGGCACTTATTGGGAAGTTTTACTACACGAAGATGAATTTTCACCAGTTATCTGAATGGCTCCTTTCATTTTGGAAACCCATTCTAGGTTATTGCCATAGATTCAGTCTCCTATCCAACCATTGGATGGTTTTCCACTTCCTGGATGAAGGTGATTTACTACGCATTCTGGGTACACCGTGGATTTTTGGGAAGGTTGTTTTAATGTTGAAGAGGTGGTTCCCTGGTTTCAACCCCTATTGGGAAAATTTCTTGAAAAGGGGATTTTGGATGCTACTACCAGACTTTTCCTTAGAATTCAGGTCCATTCGGATTTTTGAGGCTTTGGAAAAGAGTGTTGGAAAATTTATTTTCTTTGACGAGGCATCACTCTAACACCATAATAAACGCCTGGTATGGATTTTTGTTTAGATGGAACTTGACAAAGGACTCCCAGACTCCATCGATGTTACTATTGGCGATTCCCACTTCACGCGAGACATCGATTTTTGGAAGGATCCATTTCGGTGCCACACCTACTAGAAAATAGGACATCTAAAGGTCTCTTTTCCGAGTTCCAAGATGCAGTCACAATTTTACAAGCCAACCTCATCTGCGGTGGACCCAATACCTACTTCTGGCATGGGACCATTTGACACTGAAACCTTTCTAGGTAAGATGCACTGTTTCTTTCCCACTTTTTTCAACAAGCTCTCACCTGAAGAAGTTTACTACCTGTCGAACCATGAAAGTTGGGTTTTGAACATCTTTGGAACCTTTTTTGGATCTTCTCTTAAACAATTTGGATGATACTCTCGATCACTTTGATAGACAGGACAAAAGTAATGAAACTAATCATTCGGTTAACCTACAACCTCTTCCCCCTTCTGTTGGTTCCCCCCTGGATGATTCTCCCATTTCCTTTTTGCCCCCCATTGAGACTTTATTAGATAACAACACTCCTTTACCGCCGGACCTCACCCCTATAGTTGATGATCAATGATTTTTAGCCTTGGACGCTATTGATCCTCCACTCCACGATCCTACAGTCTCGGTCCCGAACTCCTTTCCCCCCTTTGTGGTTGCTCTTAATCCTAAAATACTGCCTATCTGTAATCATACCAATTGATCTAGGTGGATATCGGTGGCCACCCACCTTTTCCAACTGGCTCAAAACAATTTTCTGGCAATTTTGGTAATTTACTATTTTTAGCAGTTTTTAACTTCCGGGGCCATTTTGAGGCACTAAACGACGTTTCTGGGAAAATGGGGAGAAATAATGAAGTTTCTTAGATATTTCCTCCAAAATGAATCTCCTCGACAATACCTTTCCAATGGGCTATCATGAGCCTAAAACGAAGATCGTATGTAAAAGATACGACCCCGGGAAGTTGATGTACTAACTTACCTAAACAGGGCCCACATGACTTTTGGCACTTCATCTCCTAGGGTTAGGTTTTTGGATGCCTAGGGTTTTTGGCATTCCTGTTTATTGTAAAAATTCCTTTAGAGCCTCATTGTAATCATCTTCTTGCGAATGCGAGTAGCCATCACATCTCTTCTTAGAGATAAGATGCCACCATTCTAGCGAGTCTTTCAATCTGTATTTTTCCAGTCTCTGTACATTTCTTTCATTAATAGAAATCATGTATTATTGTATCTCTGTGTTTATGGTTTCATCTTTGACACATTTCTGTTATATTATTGGATATCTGCGATATCTCTGTGCATTTATTTATTATATCTTCGCTCTCATTTCGTGCCAAAAATAATATGGATTAGTGGTATCAGAGAAGGCTGCTCTTGATCATTTTTTTCAGTGCATGTCCCCAACGAGGCCCGAGTATAGAAAGTTGGGTATCTAACTTGTCTCTCTTGAAGACAATTTCTCTCACACGCCCAATAAACCCTCCATGGTGGAAGAAAATAAAAATGACGGAGCAGACGATCCTATCACTCTGTTGCTTGAGCAAGCTCTCACGTGACAGAGGGACTAAATGATGGAGAATTTTTCCCACATCCTTCAGTGCCTATCGATAGGAACATGCACATCTTCATCAAACAACCATTTTGGAGGCACATCTCCTTTCAAGGTACAGGTTAATTTTGATATTCCCATATTTGAAGGTCAGATAGATGCAGATTCCCTAGACAAATGGCTAAATATGTTAGAAGGTTATTTCTCTATTCATAATTTTTTTGATAGGGAAAAGATCACCTTCACACTCCTTAAATCTCTCCCCCATGTCAAACATTGGTGGAAAAATTACTGGGAGCAAAGTTCCACAAAGGATTTTGGAATATATGGGGCCAAGCCCACTTGGGATTTTTTTGTGGATGTGGTAAAAGAACAGTATTACCCCATTGGAAACTATGAGGACCAGTACATGAGATAGACCACACTACAGAAAGAGAGGGGCCAAGCAGTTCCAGAGTTCACAAATACCTTCCATACCTTGTGCACCAAGATGGGTATCAAAGAATCCGAACGACATTTGGTTCTGAAATACCATGGGGCTCTACACAGATACATCCAAACTGAAATGGATTTTTTGGATATCTCATCACTCGGTGCTACTTATCGATATGATGTTAAAATCGAGCATAAATTTAAGCACCAAAACAAATGGGAGTTCGGGTCTTCAAATCCGCAATAATCAAAATATGACAAAGAGGGCCTTAACAAACAGTCTCCCAAAAACCAGTCCAAGCCACAGGAAAAGAAGGGTCACGGGAAGACAAAGAAGGACACCGGAAAATGGTGTGATTTCCACAAAATCCCTCGGCACAACACCGATGAATGTTTCTCAAAACAATCATTGGTGGTTGAGATAAAAGACAAGGAGCCGAAACCTGATTCATAATCTGATTCTAAAAATACTGGTAAAGGACAGATCATTGATGCAGACCCCACTGCTATTGTCGCAAACACAAAAATTAAACCATAAGAACCAACAGATCCTGAAGAGGGGGAGTGCCTTTTTCATTCACAGATGTGGGTGAAGGGGACCCCGCTTCATTTTATTATTGATAGCGGAATCCAAAATGACCTCATCTCAGCAGAGGTCATCAAATAGTTGGGATTGTCTCCAACACCACACCCGCAACCATACAACATCAGGTGGCTTCGCCAAGGATGAGATCTTCATGTCATCCATCAGTGTCGATTGTCATACAGAATCCATCCCTTCAAGGATGAGGTATTATGTAATGTTTCCCCACTGGATGTCCATGATGTTCTCTTGGGCCAGCCATATATGTGGAGACGCCATGTTGTTTATGAGTCTCGACCCCACAGTGTCATTGTTTCTCTAGGGGGTCATATCTACAAAATACCAAAGGTAGTTCCGACTATTGTTCCACCTAAACAGTGCCACAAGGTAGTATCTCATACTACAAAATTTAGATTCTTCCCAATCTGTTCAAAAGGGGAACATAAGGACACTGCAACCACTACAACCTCGCCCCAAACACCTTCTATCCAACAGAAGCAGGTCGATAAGGTTACAAAAAAGCACACATATTATTTTTTCACACCTTCCTCTTGTGTAGCTCGACTCATTGAACAAACTCAGCCTCAATAGGTTTGTGATAGACTTCCAGAAACCTTGCAGCGCGACGTCTCCATCCAGACAAACAACTCACCAAGATTCAGATTCAACAAATGTTTTTTCCTCTCCCCCTGACACTCAATGAAATGGATACCAATGCTTCTGAAGGAGGGACAATTGATCCAGGTGGATATTGGTGTCCACCCACCTTTTCCAACTGGCTCAAAACAATTTTCTAGCAATTTTGGTAATTTACTATTTTTAGAATTTTTTAACTTCCAGGGCCATTTTGAGGCCCTAAACGACATTTCTAGGAAAACGGGGAGAAAAATGGAAGTTCCTTCGATATTGCCTCCAAAATTAATCTCCTCGACGATACCTTTCCAACGGGATATCATGAGCCTAAAACGAAGATCGTATGCAAAAGTTACGACCCCGGGAAGTTGATGTACTAACTTACCCAAACAGGGCCCACATGACTTTTGGCGCTTCATCTCCTAGGGTTAGGGTTTTGGATGTCTAGGGTTTTTGGCATTCCTATTTATTGTAAAAATTCCTTCGAAGCCTCATTGTAATCATCTTCTTGCGAATGCGAGTAGCCATCACATCTCTTCTTAGAGATAAGCTACCACCATTCTAGCGAGTCTTTCACTCTGTATTTTTACAGTCTCTGTACATTCCTTTCATTAATAGAAATCATGTATTAATGTATCTCTGTGTTTATGGTTGCATCTCTGATACATTTCTGTTATATTATTGGATATTCACAATATCTCTGTGCATTTCTTTATTATATCTTCGCTCTCATTTGGTGCCGAAAATAATCCGGATCACCAACCTATTACCCTCAACCACCCTTTGCTCAAATGTTACAGTTATGAAAAAATTAAAAGCCCGCCTCCCAAAGGTTCCCCCTGGAGCCACGAAAGGAGTATTAGCCTCTTTAGATGTTTTAGCACCCCTTACCCATGAAGAAAACCATTCTCATTTTCTTTCTCCCCCGGTTCCCTCAGATGATGGACACAGACTGTAAGTTTTAAACCTGTGAAGTAAAGCAATGCATATAGATTCTTAAGCAAAACAAAAATTAATCAATGGCTCATTCACATAGTACATAGAGATTTATATTGGAAACCCTCAACCGGGAAAACCTTTCTTATATTCATTATATCGAATTTCACCATTCACCATACAATATATATACAATGTTTTTAGGTATTCCGTAGATACCAAAACCCTAATCCCTTAATCCAGGATTAATTTAGAAAACCGTGAAAAATAGAAAAATCAGCTAAAAATAGCAAAAAAATGCCCAAAACAATTTTCGGGGCATTTCCCTGAACCCTGTCGGCCCCAGGCTACTACTCGGTTCCAAATGTTGCACGTAACCAGGGGGGGCATACCTGGCCCCCTCTGGGACCCCCGTAGGAAGCACCCGACACACACAACACAGTCACCAATACTAGAGGGATCGTTAGACGCAATTGTTGAACCTGATGTGCCCACACACACACATGCAAAGAATATAACATATACCCAACATTCTCCCACTTGTTGTTTTCTTTGCATCCAGGGGTCCATAGGGTTATATAGTCAACAATCCAGGGAAACAATGCCCATTGTTACTCTACACCAGGAGAACTTTTCCATGCTCACAAAATTTGTCAATGAATCTACAACATTCTTCAAAGTGTCAACCTTTTCCAATAACACCTCCTTTTCCTCAACCATGTCTCTCACAAAGTAATACTAAACATCAATATGATTTGTCTTTGAATGATAATATGGGTTCTTTTCCAAGAATATTGCACTCTGACTATCACAATCTAATCTCACTTCTTGTTGTACCAACCCAATACATGAACACAATCTCTGTAACCATACTGCTTCCTTTCTTGCATGAGTGGCTACCATGTATTCAACTTCTGTAGTTGAGAGTGCCACTGCAGCCTGTCTTTTTCTCATCCAACTGATTGCTCCTCCAAACAGGTTAAACACATACCCACTTGTATATCTTCTATGATCCATATCTCCAGCCCAGTCCGCATCATCAAATCCATGTATGTCCACCACTCTGTCCAATCCTGGTCTTCCTTGGTAGCACAATCCATAATTGGTAGTGCCACACAAATACCTGAAGAACCTCTTTATAGTTGTCCAATGCTCCTTCCTTGGTTTTGACATATACCTTCTCAAAACTCCCACTACATGTGCAATGTCCAGTCTAGTACAGACCATTGCATACATAAAACTACCAATTGCACTGGCATATGGAAGATGGGACATGTCCTCTTCTTCTTCCTGTGTCTTGGGACACTGATTTGCAAATAACTTTACACCTATAGGAATAGGAACCTTGACCGATTTACTTCCATGTGTATTAAACCTCTGCAATATTGTCTCAACATATTTTCTCTGGTTCAACCAGAGTTTCATGTTTGCATGATCTTTTTTAATTTACATTCCCAGAATGAAGTTAACAACACCAAGATCCTTCATGTCAAATTTGGAGGATAAATGTGATTTCATCTCCTTGATAACATCCATGTTATTTCCTACCAACAACATGTCATCAACATACAACACTACATAAATGAAGTGATTACCAACCTTCTTGGAATATACACAGTGATCAACCTTGCTTCTCACAAATCCCAATCCAAGGATGTATGTGTCAAACTTTTGGTACCACATCCTAGGTGATTGCTTCAGACCAAATAGTGACTTCTTTATCTTACAGAACAACTCTTTCTTTCCCTTCACTACAAAGCCCTCTAGCTGCTTCATGTATATTTCTTCTTCCAGATCCCCATGTAGGAATTTTGTCTTCACATCCATCTGTTCCACTTCAAGATCAAAAGAAGCAGCAATAGATAAAATAAATTTAATAGAAGTTGACTTAGAAATAGGAGAAAAAATCTCACCAAAGTCAATTCCCTCTACCTGGGAATAACCTTTTTCTACTAACCGAGCTTTGTATTTCTCCACTTTACCTTTTGAATTAAACTTCTTCTTAAACAACCATTTGCTACCAACATATTTTCTTCCAGCTGGCAACTCAACTATATCCCATGCCTCATTCTTATCCAAGGTATCCATTTCTTCAACCATGGCCTTCTTCCATAGTTTACTATCCTCTGAATTCACTGCTTCCCTGACAGTTATGGGATCATCATCAGTAATAGATAAAGCAAAATTGGAACAAAAATCAAGTGGACTATACCTTTTTGGCTGCCTTCTTTCTCTCACTGATCTCCTCAATACTGGGGTATGAGGTTCTTCTTCTTCTTCTGCTTCATCTTCTTCAGATGATTCAGATTTTGCATCATCCAACTCAAGCTCTATTTTCTTAGGTTCTTCTTTCCTTGGTAGGAATTCCTATTTGGAAACATCTTTTACCTCTCTAAAAACAACATCTCAACTGTAAACAATCTTCTTAGTTTCTGGGTTCCAAATATTATAACCTTTCACACCATCTTTATAACCAATAAAGATATACTTTTCAACTTTATTATCCAGCTTACTCCTATTTTCCTTTGGAACATGTACATAAGCATCACAACCAAACACTCTAAGATGTTCAAGAGAGGGTTTCTTTCCAGTCCATACCTCGTGTGGATTTTTATCATCCAACGCTGATGAGGGTGATCGATTGACCAGGTAACATGTTGTACCCACTACCTCTGCCCATAATTCTTGTCCTAACTAGGCACCGCTGAGCATGCTCCTTGATTTTTCCATCAGTGTCATGTTCATCCTTTCTGCAACTCCATTTTTCTGAGGAGTGTATGGAGTAGTCTTCTACCTTTCTATAGAACACTTCTGATAGAATTCTTCGAATTCATTTCCGCAGAATTCCCCACCATTATCTATTCTCAATACCTTTATTTTCTTCTCTGTCTGATTTTCTACCAGAGCCTTAAACTCTTTAAATTTATCAAATACCTCAGATATCTTTCTAAGAAAATAAATCCATGTGTTCCTTGAGAAATATTCTATGAATGAAACATAATACACAGATTTACCTAGGGATGGAACAGGAACAGGTCCAAACACATCACTGTGTATCAATTCTAAGATCCCCTTTGCTCTTGTAGCACCAGATGGGAATCTTACTCAATTCTATTTACCATATATGCAATGTTCACATAAATCAAAATCCAGAGTGCAATTAGACATAATTTCAACCATAGCTTTACTGTGTAGTGTTCGAAGGCCCTTTTCTCCAATATGTTCCAGTCTTTGATGCCACAACATGGCCTTCTTTCCAGGGACAATATTGGTCTTCTCTTCTTTATTTCTCTGCTCAGGTACAACATAACTGTTACACCCATTAGTATAAGTTATTCCCAACAACTTGTACAGAGTTCCACATCGAAATCCCCTCATCAACACCATTTCTCCTCGTACCATATTGCAAGTGTTCTTTCCAAATACAATATCCACTTCTGCATCATCCATCTTACTTACACATATTAGGCTCTTGGCTTGTTATCCACAATTTTGGTCATTGTGATGATGTCATGGTGATGTTATGATGATAGAAAATCAAACTCCTCATTAAAGAACTCCTTCCTGAAAAGGGTTGCTCTTATCTATTTCCAGAAGTCATGTTTTGAGGAATGTTCACAGGCTGCATAGATACTCTCCCGCGGGAATCCTTCATTCTCGCAGGCTGCATTCAGCTAGGGTGTGAAATTCTCACACTGTAATCATTGCCAGGGTGCGGACATATTTTTACAAAGGAAAAAGCTAAGATTCTCGAGCCTTATAGAAGGGAATATTCTAGAAGGGTGAGTTGGTATTCGAATGGTTGTTCAGAAGCTGGCATTCCAGATTTATTGGGATCATTCTTATCCTAGCAACTAACCTATTCTCTCTTATAAATTGATGAGAATACTCATGGAAAAGGTGAAGTTGGAAAGCTTGAGAGATCTATTGGAGAATTGGTGCATGACTGTATGGAGAATTGATGCTGCAGCAGATAGAGACAACAACAAGGTCATCAAAGGTAGTTGATTTTCTTCATGCATGAGAAAGTGTGTGTGTCAGAACTAGAAGCCATTGAAAGGAGATCTACGACATCAAGGCTCAGGTTGTATATTTCCCTTTCAGTTAATTCAATACGTGAATATGTCCCTTTCCCATAATGATGATGTCATCTTATTACATGATTCCTTGATCACATGTATAGACTAGGTATTGAATATATTAATTTGCTTGTACTTCGATTGGTTTGTACTATTGCGATTGGACGGCACAAGAGCATCGGAGCTGAGCGAGGAACAACAAAGATTTAAGGAGAGTGTTCATAAGGTATGCCCACCATCCATTTCTCTTAGTTCATTAAATAGTCTAGATCTAGGGAAAGAGTAGTATTCTGTCTTGTTTTGTTCTAGATCCAGGTGGATATAGGGAAATTGGTCTGTGTCCGCACTCACGAATTTATCCTGAAACAAAATTGGCGACTCCGCTGGGGAACTATCCCTTTTGCCTTTTTGGTTTCTGTATTTTCTGTGGCCATTTTCTCTGGTTGCCTTTTTCTCCTGATTTGTAAGTCTCTGAGTCCTTAGGATACCCTGAGAGACCCTCTGGGTCTAAGAGCCAGTTTGGATTTTGCTTGATTTTTCAAAATTTTCATTAGTTTCAGGGATTCTCGCACTGTGCCCATTAGCAGCCTGCGAGAACCTTGATAGTTCATACCTTGCTTATATATTTTAGTGCGAGAAGTTCGCATTCTGCATTTAATTGGCCTGCGAGAACCATAGTTTCTCGCACTGTGTCCCACGCTAGCCTGCAAACAGTTTTTGTGAAATTTTTGGATTCAAGTTCTGACTTTTGCAATAGCTCAGTAAGGTTGATTTAAGTCTTTTTGACTCTTTGGATTACTGGCTTACCTATTTTTTCTTTCTTTTGCTTGCTGGACCTGATCTAGGTTTTCTAGGCTTGTTCTTGCTTTGGTCACTTGACTTTCTTCTCTTAGCCTTTATTGGCATTTTTCTTCTCTCTGATTACTGGAGTTGAATGTGTCGTGTTGGTTAAGAATCAATGATTGATTGGAAGTTAAGTTTTTTTTTTATGTTTCTCTTGTACTTGTTGTTCCAAAAGGACAATTTTCATTTGCCTTGAGAAGCTCTTTTGGTTTGTTTTTGTTTTTGCTTTCATTGAAAGTATTGGATTGGGTTGTTTGTTTGGGTCTTTATAATTTGGTTTTCTTTTCTCATTCATTAGAGTTCTTCTTGGAAAGTGAACAATTTGTTTTCTTTCAAGATCTTTGTTTTATCTTTGAAACACCATTGAAAATCAAAATTGTAAAGTACTGAAGTTTTGAAAAAGACATCTAGACATTGTTCATTGATACATGATTGTTTGTATTAGCATCAAAAAGGAAATTGAGCATTGCATTTGCATTGTAATATTGAGATTGATTCAGAAATTGTTCTCTCTCTCCCATAAATAGGATTCATCGAATGAAAAAGATTATATTTCATCATATCCGTGCATTGATTGGGTCAGAGTCACACATCATGAGTTTCACTTCCGTTGCCTTTGAGTAAACAACAACCATTAAAAACATTGCGCAATATTAAAATTGATCTAGTAACTCTTTTATAGGGCTCTTTTACACCAACATTTAGCTAGGCTAGTGCTTTGGAGTAGGAAGAGAGACACACTCTCCAAAAGCTCAAAAACACACAATAGTATCTTGAGTTAGGGAGTGTAAAATTCCATTGGCCGCATATTGTCCTGGGAAGCCCTTCTAACACAAGGGTCAAGCATTAGGTCGCATTGGTATTGGTAGAGATACTAACCTGCTCTGTTGACATCGGTGTAGAGATTGCACATATTATGGGGGTCGCTCCGAGGTATACCCACAATTATGAGTGGAAGCCTTTGAGTTGATTTCGGGCTCGATACCCTGCCTTTGCATGTGGATCGGACTGACGATTCTTTCCCCAGGCAGTACTGTTGTCTATGGTAACCTTAGTGGCCTTTCTCTCTAGGTTCTTACCCAAGGTGACTGTGGAGGGGAAAGTCTCCGTGGTACCTGGAATCAACGTTGATCAAACTCACTCGGGATCCTTGGAAGGTAAATCCACAATTACTGCGTGGAAGCCTTAGAGAGTAAATCCACAATTACTGCGTGGAAGATTTCACCAGGGTGTAAGTCTGTTAAGCAGGTCGTCAACGTAACTTTTCCACCCTAGCCCCGCCCCTTCTCATCTCTTTGTTGCGATGTTGGATTTCATCACCAACTAGTGGCTTCGATATTAGAAGGTATTGTTTTCTTGGTGATTGTCTCTAGATTTTGTTTACTAGTGTATGCTGTTGTTTTCTCGTAGTTGACCATAGGATTTTCGTTGGGGAGTTTGTTACTTGTTTAAAATTTCTCCCCCACGACGTTCACGTAGGATGCAAGGTTTGTCTCCGGAGCGTCCGGAAGCTTCACAACCTTTGCACACAGCAACACCTGAGGGTACCCCCGAGGACTCTCCTTGTCCGGGTGAAATCCCTCTTGTTCCTTTAATGCACATTGACATCGGAGACGTTCCAGAAGTTTTTACACCACCTCCACAAGTCGAAACTACTGATCCTCTTGTCAAGTTTCAAATTACAAATACTGTAGAGGATTATCGCATTCGTCGTGGTGAACGACCTTCAAGATGTTTTCATCTTTCTGCAGAAACTCTTGTTGTATCTTCTGAATCACTTGATGGGCCTTCTCACGGTGTCGTTGGCCAAGATCCTTCTTGGTCAGGAGATTTCCGACGAGTCTTGTTTGGTACTGAATCCCCTGTCTACTAAGTCATCGACCCTTCTATGTTTCCTGAACAAGGAACTGCACTAAAGACTACCACCTATCATTTTGTTCTCCCTCCCGAGATGGCCCATCTCGCAAATACTACGAGTGTCCAAACTAGGATTCTTGCTACTACTCTTGCACCTATTAACACTCAGAGAATACCCGAGGCTACTCCCAATCTACCCGAGGCTACTCCCAATCTACCTCCAACACCACCCCAAACTCCAGCTGGTTCTCCTGGTGGTCCTCACTTTCCTGGGCATCCTATTCCCGGTTTCATTCCGACACTCCCTCAATTTCCTACTGGTAATCCTAATGCTTGTAGCGTTATTCCGACCGTTGCACCTAATTTACAAGTTCCTGTTGGTGGCCAGGGTAGTACGTTTGCTTTTCCCGGACATACTGCAACTACTGCACAACCTACATTTGGTATACAACTTTCGGGTGGGACTATTCCTTTGGTAGAGGCACCGACCTCACCATTAGGAAAAAACATACCTCCTGCATTGGCCCAGTATTGGAATCAACTTATGCAAAAATTTCCTCAAAATGCTGGGGGGCAACAAGCTGTCCCTACTCCAGGCCAACCATATCCAGGGGTGACTAATCCTATCTGGGGTTCTGGTCAAACTACTCAACCCCAAACTCAAGGCCAAAATCCTTGGGGTTACTATCATATTCAACCACCACAGGCCCAGCTAGGATATTCTCTTTGGGGGCAAACTGCATACAGTCCTACTGGTCTACCGACAGGGCTCCCGCCCCAAAGTCACCAGTATCCACAAGTGAATCGGCAATTGCCTTTTCTCGCTACTCTGGATTTTCCAGATTTGTCTAGGATTCTTAATGATCCTATTCGTCACTCTCCCCAATGGCCTGCTATCCCTGCCAAGCTTCCGTCGGATATTCCAAAATTCAATGGGAAGGTGGGAGAGGACCCGAATAATCATGTCATGAATTTCCATTTGTGGTGTTCGTCTAACTCATTGATGGACGACTCCATTAGATTGCGTCTTTTTCAAAGAACTCTTACAGGTGCTGCTGTGAAGTGGTACATTAAATTACCACGAGGTTTCTTTTTGGATTTCAACACCCTGGCTATGGCCTTTCTCACTCATTACCAGTTACCGATCCGTTACGATACTAGGACTGAGATTTTAACCTCCTTTAAACAAAGTACCGGCACTCATATATCTGATCATATTCATGAGTGGCAGAGGAGGTGACGTCTTATCAAACTCGAGCTCCCCGATCAGTTACTGGACGAATGGTTTACAAAATCTTTTGTAAACAAAATCGGTAAAGACATTGCTATGGGTGGTTTTGTCACAGAAGAGAAGGCTATTAGTCATGCTCAGTATTTGGATCTCGTTTATTCGCAAACGGGAACCTTGTATGATTTACTACCCGATTTACCTCGTCCTGGTACTTCTACCTCTTCTGCACCTCCAATTGCCTCGCATGGAGCTGATGGTGTGATTGGTTCTACTCATAGCCACTCACATTCCGTTTCCATCACAACCCCAAAATCCACATCTTCTAATGTGCAAAGTGCTCCGTCTCCTGCTCCTCCCCCCGGTAAAACCTCGGAAGTGAACGTTGTTCAGTCTACATCGACCGGTAAGACTAAGTATAGAAAAGGGAGAGGCAAGAATACGGAGGGTAAAAACAATAATCCTAATGAACAAACCAAATCACCTCCTGTTGATGACCGGGATAAATGCAAGCCACGCTATCCTTGCCTTATCTGTGGTGACGATCACTACACAAAGGATTGTCCGAGATGTGCCGAAGTCAACAAGTTCCTTCAAGGAACACCGAAACCTTCTACGCCGGCTGTCTTGTCTCAACCCTTCCTGTCTCAACAACAGGCTTCATTGGTCATCCATGACCAACCATCTACCTCCACACAGTCCTATGTTTTGATGTGCACTGGTGATTCTACGAAGAACAATGTTACACTTACCACTAGAGCTAAAGACTATACTCCTTCTAAGGAGAAGGTTGACGACTTACCACCCGATTTGGTTCAGTCCTCTCCA
>ML793481.1:47388-64812 GCA_009831015.1 Picea engelmannii | reverse complement strand
CGACATCAAGGCTCAGGTTGTATATTTCCCTTTCAGTTAATTCAATACATGAATATGTCCCTTTCCCATAATGATGATGTCATCTTATTACATGATTCCTTGATCACATGTATAGACTAGGTATTGAATATATTAATTTGCTTATACTTCGATTGGTTTGTACTGTTGCGATTGGACGGAACAAGAGCATCGGAGCTGAGCGAGGAACAACAGATATTTAAGGAGAGTGTTCATAAGGTATGCCCACCATCCATTTCTCTTAGTTCATTCAATAGTCTAGATCTAGGGAAAGAGTAGTATTCTATCTTGTTTTGTTCTAGATCCAGGTGGATCTAGGGAGATTGGTCTGTGTCTGCACTCACGAATTTATCCTGAAACATGGCTAGTTTTGGAATGTGCATAACCCCAGGGAGATTTCGAATCCTTCGATATTTTAGCAACAACTTAACCCTTCCACGTCCCAATATTTTGGTTGTCGAATCATCTCCTAGGAATACATCACCACCATCGTATTTTTCATATTCAGAGAACCACTCCCTGTGAGGAGTCATATCTGTGAGGAGTCATATGGTATGACACACCTGAGTCGATCAACCATACGTCATGGTCTGCATGTGTACTTGTAGATGCCAGGTAAACATCACCTCCTTCTTCAGTGGAGGTTTTCGCCTCTGTGGAAGAGGTACTATCAGATCCCTTTGGTTTATCAACCTTCTTAGACTTGCAATCTTTCTTATAATGCCCTTTTTTACCACACTTCCATCATTTCCTCAAAGATTTTCCTGTTGACTTAGATCTACCTATAGATTTAGATCTCCCCCCCGAAGGCTTACCAGGATTCCTTTCTTTGGTACGACCTCTTACAAATAAAGCATTTGTGCTATGACTATCCATGCTTTTACACCTCATCTCTTCAAATAAAAAGGATGAAACTACATCCTCATGCTTCAATGTAGATTGAGTTGTACTACTAATTGCTACAACCAGATTATCCCAAGAGTCTGGCAAAGAACATAAAAAAGTAATACACTTATCTTCTTCTGCAATCGTAATATACAGAGACAAGTTGACTTACCATAGTATTAAAGGCATTTAGATGTTCTGTCACAGAATCTCCTTCTTCCATCCTAAGATGATACAACTTCTTTCGAATAAACAACTTGTTTACCAAGGACTTCGATTGACACAAATTCCCCAACTTATCCTATAGTTCCTTGGCTGTAGATTCTTCCGAGACATTCAACAAAACCGAATCTTCCAGGCAGAGTCAAGTAGTACTCCTTGCTCTTCTGTCCAACTTCTCCCAATCTTCCTTCAACAAACCAATAGGTGTTGTACTAGTAGTTTGTGTACTAGTAGGTTGTGTACCAGTAGCCTGTGTGCTAGTAGACAGTGTACCAGTAGGCTTTGTACCAGGATCCACAACGATCCATTGTTCTTTGTCTACAAGAAGGTTCTCCATCTTGAGCTTCCATAGCTCAAAGTTTTTACCATTGAACTTCTCTATCTTCATTCTAGATGAACTCACCATTCCTCTTTCTATAATCAAATCTCCACTGCAAAATCTCCCACTAAAACCAGGTTTATCACAGACCCAAGATAAACTTGATCTATCAAGACCAAGCCAAACCCTCAACAACAAAGGTGTCCCTCTGAAGCCAAAAATGAGCTCTGATACCACATGTAAGTTTTAAACCTGTGAAGTAAAGCAATGCATATAGATTCTTGAGAAAAATAGAAATTAATCAATGGCTCATTCACATAGTACATAGAGATTTATACCGGAAACCCTCAACCAAGAAAACCTTTCTTATATTCATTATATCGAATTTCACCATTCACCATACAATATATATACAATATTTTTAGGTATTCTATAGATACCAAAACCCTAATCCCTTAATCTGGGATTAATTTAGAAAACCGCTAAAAATAGCAAAAAAACGTCCCAAAAACCGCGCGTAACCAGGGGGCCATACCTGGCCCCCCCTAGGAAGTGCCCGACGCAAATGACACAGAGATAACTACTAGAGGGATCGTCAGATGTAGTTGTCGAACTTGATGCACCCACACACACACATGCAAAGAATATAACATATACCCAACACAGACTTACCCCTTACCCGACCCTTAGAGAAAACATGTCATCCCTACAGTTTCCCTCATGATTATTCTCTCACTAAACCTGTGTGGGTTTGGGGGAACCCTTAAACTTGCCTCCCTAAAATCCCTTCTTTCTCACACCAAGCCTGATACTGTTTTTCTCCAAGAGACACTTGTCAACTGCGACAAGGCGATCATACTCTTCCTTCAATGTGCTCCATCTTGGAATGTTGTGGTCGTGGATCCAACTGAACACTCCGGTGGTTTTCTCAGTGGTTGGAATCCCGCTATTGCTGAGCTGACTGCTTTTGATACCCTTGCAAGTATCCCACTGGAAGGCAGGACTAAAGTTTCAACCTTTAAAGTTAAACTTCTCAATTGCTACACTCCTTATAAGGACAGAGAACTATTCTGGTTTCCTATACTAAATTTTAGTCTCCTGCATGAACCAGGATTGATTATGGGCGGAGATCTTAACTTTACTATTTTTCCAAAAGAAATTTGGGGTCCATCGTCCAGACTAGACCCACTATCATACTTCTTCATAAATATCTTACATACCTTTGGTCTTGTGGATTCCCAGCCTATCAAAGTTTCTCCTACATGGTGAAATGGTAGAGTTGAGACTAAGGGCATAGCGAAGAGACTGGATAGATTCCTTCTGGATAACACTTTTTTCAACAACAGTTGTATGATAAGATCCTGGGTAATAAACTCAACCATTTCTGATCATAACCCTATTTGTTTGCAATTGGATACTTCCTCTCATATTTTTGCGCCACCTTTCAAATTCAACTTCACATGGTTGAAAGACGATGATTTTGTATCCCTCATAAATCGAACTTGGAACTCAATGAGGCATTGGTCGGATTACTCCAAAACTCAACTACTTTGCTCCAAGTTAAAAAATTTAAATTTAGAAGTGATCAATTGGCAGAGGGACAAGAAAGCACAACTTCATTATGATATCCTCCATATTGAATCTAGATTGGCTGCTTTATTTGAAAAAAAATCCTTCACAGGTATTTTAGAAAGCAGATTTAGAAATCTTTAAAGTTTTGAAACATGATAAGGAAAAGATTCTAGCAGTGGAAGAAAATTCTTGGCGACTCAAAATTCGAGCTATATGGCTCTGTAGTGGTGATAAGAACATCAAATGTTTTCATAAATTCACCACTATGAGGAGATCGCAAAACATGATTTGGGATATTGAAGATGAATCTGGGAATTTACATTCATCTGAACCATATTTAAAATAACTAACTTATAAACATTTTAAGAATCAATTCAGTCCCATTGCATCCAAAGACCTCTTCAACCAACTTGAGGTATTATCTCACTTACCAAAGTTCTTCAATGATACAGATTGTGTGGAGATAGGAAAAGTTGTTTCGATTGATGAGGTAAGAGACACAGTTTTCAAAATGCCGAAAGACAAAATCCCAGGCCCTGATGGTTGGACTCAATAAATTTTCCAATATTTTTTTGAAATATTGGGTGATGATCTACACAAGGCAATTGAAGAATCCATAATCATAGGTTTTATTCCTGGCTCATTAAATGCCACCTTTTATGCAATGATCCCTAAAGTGAGTAAAATTGGGAACTTTCATGAGTTCAAGCCAATAGCACTTTGTAATTTTGTTTACAACGTAATCTAAAAATTAATTGCTACAAGGATTAAATCAAATCTTGCAGAATGTATCTCCCATGAACAGTTCAGCTTCCTACAAGACCAGTTCATTTTTTATGCAGTAGGCATAGCTCAAGAGTGCCCACATTCTGCGAAGACAAAGAACCTAAGCTCCATTATTCTCAAGTTGGATTTGAAAAAATCTTACGACAAGGTAAGCTGGGAGTTCCTCAGATTATTGCTAGTACAGATTGGTTTTACTTGGGAGATCACACAATGGATCATGGCTTGTGTTACTACAGTTAAGACGATGGTTTTAATAAATGGCTCCCCCACAGATTTTTTCAAAAGTTATTGAGGCTTACGACAGGGTTGTCCCCTTTCTCCACTGCTATTCCTTTTGGTAATATAATGTCTTAGCAGATTGATGAAAAACATTGTAGATGAAGGAACTTTTCATGGACTTAAAGTAGCCATCTCAATCTATATTTCACATCTACTTTCTGTAGATGACGTTTTAATCCTTGGTACCGAGAATTGTAAAGATTGGCGGAATTTCAAATCCATATTAACTCTTTTTTGTGCAGTTTATAGCATGGAGGTAAACTGTAATAAGTCAGTTTTTCTTTGTCAGAATATTGATTCCAGCACTAAAAAAAATATCTTTGCAGACTTCAACATTAAGTTCATAAATCTTGAAGAAGGTATGAAGTACTTAGGTTTTTCTTTAAAACCAAATGGATATAGGGTTGAGGATTGGAAATGGTTGCTCGAGAAGATATCAAAGAGGATAAGAACTGGACTTTTCACTGGCTCTCACTAGGAGGAAGACTGGTTCTTGTTAAAGCAATACTCCAAATCATTCTTGTCTACTGGCTAAGCTTAGCAAAGGTCCCCACCTCTATAGTGAACAAAATACAACACCTTATGGCTAATTTTATATGGAAAGGAACATACAAAACAATAGGGTTTCACTTAACCAAATGGCAAAACATTGCCATCCCTAAAGAATTTGGAGGATGGGGTATCAGGGATATTTTCTGGATTGCAAAGTCACTAGATGCAAAATATTGTTGGAGAGGGTTATTTGGGAACAATATTTGGAGTCAAATACTTTAAAGAAAATACATGAAAGGAGTCAACCTGACTTCCTGGATCCATAGAGGCATACACAAGTCTACTAAGCGCTCTACAATTTGGAAACATTGTATATGCTCTCTTCCTCTTATTAAACAATGTTTAGCTTGGCAAATCGGGAGTGGAAACCAAGTTGTTTTAGGTAAGGATCCTTTTATTGGTGATTATACTTACTACAAACTTTCAGGGCCATTGATTTACTCCCTTAATACTCACTGCATTTTTTCCTTTGCACAAACAACCTTTTCTTTTACTCCCGACTCACCTACTATTTGGAAAAGTGCCAGTTATATAAGATTAATAGGACCACTGTTAGAATAATGGAACAACTTTATAACACTTTTATAAAGAAATGATATTTCGCTCCAAAATACAAAGGACAAACTTGTATGGTCTTGGAACAGATTTTCTAGATCAGTCACTGCAAATTTAACATATCAATACATCGCTAACAATACTTTGACTGAAGTTCCCTGCTGGTGGTACAAATCTATTTGGAGATTTAATGTACATAGCAAGATTACATGCTTCATTTGGTTATGCTTAAAGGATCGAATCCTCACTTGTGCAAACTACAGAAAAAGGGGAGGTATTGGTCTTGTTGCTTGCAGTCTATGCCTCAAAGATGATGAGATGACTGAACACCTTCTCATACATTGTGAATACACACACCTCATCTAGAAATAAATCCTAAATTCTCTAAGGATTACAGATGCCTAGAATCATACTACTCTGGAAGGTAATTTACTGCAGTGGTTTACAAACTATCCAAAGATGAGATTCATTCATTTTTTAGTCTGTTGGAGAATTATGAAATATAGGAACAAAATAATTTTTGAGAATTGGAATAGAGAAGACCTTCGAATCATTACAAAGATTCTACTTGATATCCAAGAACACAAAGGAATAGAAGAAGTAAACAAAGTAGAGTATATTCTCAGTCCAATCTATTTTGATGATAAACCTATTGGTTTCTTTGATGGTGTTGATGTTAAGGATCACTGTGGAGCTGGAATATTCATCAAACTTAATTCTGAACATAGCTTTAAAGCACATTTTGCAGGTGGAAAAGGTAACAATATGAAGGCATAAATCTTGGGCCTCTAGGGACTTCTTTTCCTTGCACATAGATTATCCATTTGCAGAATAATGGTGGCTGGAGACTCCAAAGTCACTATACACTGGATAAATGAAAAAACAAAACTAAACCTGCTCTATCTGCACAACTGGAAAGAATAGATAAAAAGGTTGAAGGAGGGATTTGAAGATATAAAATTTATGCATATCCATAGAGAGTTTAGTACAGTGGTGGACCATCTATCCAAAAAAGATATGGACAACACCTTGGGTTGGTTTCATTATGAATAAATCCACAATGGAACTACTGTAAATACATATAGTATTAAGATATTCTAAATGTTATATTACTATGTAACTAGATAGCTAGAAGAAGATTACGGTACTTTTTTGGAAAAAACATCGATAGTTAAGCTTTTGTGAACTGATTCAGTTAATGATGTATGCAAAAGCAGTCAGCTTAGTGAAACTTCCTATCCTCGGGAGAACACTATAGATCTATAGATCTATTAGAACCTTTTTTGTATATAGAAAGAACACTTGATTCTAATATAATAACAGTGGATCTGTTTTTTTCGTTGAATATATATATATATATATATATATATATAATATTTGGTGTAGTTATGATTCACTTGTTCATCTTTATCATGTAATTTAAACCTAGATTTATCATGCACATTTAGGTTGGATATTTTAACTTACAATGGCGTTTTTGTTGAAATTCAGAATCAAAATTTGCATCCTTCAACTATTTTTCCTCTTTAAAAATATAAATTAATTACCTTTATAGGTGTATATCTATTGAGAATGGGCACATTAAATAAGTTTTTCATCTCTGATGTATTTTATGGACAATATTAAATATGGATTAAATATTTTTGGTCCTCGCAATAAATGAAGGGGCTGTGATTTCAACCATTAACTTCCTCACATTTGTAAATGGATATGTTTGTGTTTGTTTTTTCACATTTACTTAATATATTTAGAAAATTACCATGCTCACTAGTTGATTGCCACTTTTAAGTGATTAGCAAGGATTTCATTTGATGTGATTAATATAGTAGTGGAGTATGTGGGGCTCCCATTTCAGTGGTGGAATGACAAGTGTCGAGCGTGAGGAGGGATGGCCTTTAGGTTGTGGTATGCAGAGTCATCTAATGGAACATTCCCTTCCTCTACCCATGACTCCACTCAATAGTGTGCGTGCCTTTTTTTTTTTTTTGTGAGTAAGAGGTTTTATATATAAAGGGCCTTCAAAAAATCAGACCAGAGTTACAAAAACTTGATAACAACCGGACTGTAGTTACTGAACTGCCCCAATAAAGGGGAAACCAGTTAAGTAGTCGGGTAAGTTTAGCATTTGATAATCTAATAGTTTTATAGAACAAAACTAAGCTGACTAAGTTGTAACTAAAAGAAGAAACTATTAAAAAGAAAAGACCCCCTGAGGGGTCATACACTTGGCAAGTAACCTGGCCAGGTGGCAAGAACGGCCGTGTGCCAAGGCTCCTCTTCAACGGGTGTCCATTTGCCTTCCAGATGCATGTCAGTGTCCACGATGCTCTCGTCCCTATTGGCAGCTGGCAGGGCGTCTCCAAGCGGACTGTGCACATGCTGGCCTGTGGCTGTCGCCGCTTCCATGTCCTCATGCTAGACCTGCTCCACAATGACCTCTGCTACACTCTGTGTCTTAGCATTTCTGTTAGCGCTTTCTGTATGGGGCACCCCTACTGAAGTCGCGCCTGCTGGGTTGGAGGGGAAAGCGTCTTGAAGGTAGATAAGATCTGAAGGAGGGTCGAGATCCTTCTGTCCATAAGCTGCAGTCGAAATTGGAGGTCCTCCATTCCCTGACAGAGTTCGAAAACCAGATCATAGAGAATGGTGAAACTCTCTTTCAGCTACAAATCAGGCGTGGAGTTGGTAGACGCGGACGTGTTGTTTCAGGTAGTTCGAATAGGAGGTGGTGCCCCCATGGGAGGCCTTGAGGAACCATTTACCGGTGCATGGGAAGGATTGATGGTTCTGGAGTTCAGTGGGACGACAAGGTGACGCAAAGAAGAGCCCGATAGGCTTTCAATAATAGCTAACCAATCAAATCAGGAGACAGGCGAGGTGGAGGAGGCAAGAGGTGATAGCTCGGACTGCAGAGGTGGCGAGGAGATCATGGAGGGAGAATCAGGGGGAGAAACAGATGCTTGGGGCCGAGGAGAATGCCAAGGAGAGCCTCTTCGTGGCCGTCCTCTTTGACGCGACATAATTTGAAAATGGAAAATGACTTGGTGTTCCAGGAAAATGCAGAGAGCCTGGAGATGGCCGAGGCCTATGAGCACCATGAAAGTCCAGTCAGAACCAGGCCAGGGCAGCAGAGGAAAGTGGGATTCGTTCCACGTGAGAGTAAGAGGAGAAAAAGAAGATGGAGAATCCATAGAACAATTCGTAATGGAGGTCAAATGCAACAAAATTAATGCTGCTACAAATGACGTGAAGGCTAGTTAATGAAGGGTAGAGACGACGGTCATTGGCACGAGCTGATCACATGGCGCCCTGCCCTGCTGGCCTACCCGCACTCCCTCTTTGCGCCATGTGGCTTGCACTAACACCCCATCCGGGGGTTTGTCCACTTCCCCATCTTTGCGGATACATTGTTGGAGAATAGGGTGATCAGGATTAAGGGACGTTTTGCAAAGGAGTTCCGGTCCATCCCAGTTGGTCCCCAGATTAGCCATTTCATCTTCTACTTGATTCGCCTTTCTCCTGATATGAGCAGGCATAACGACCTGATTAGGTTGCAGTAAATCTGTAATAGTCTTTAGCCCATGTGAGAGTCTCCAACTGGGTGATATTAGTGTGCGTGCCTTTTTACTATGCATGCCACATTTCTCTTACTGTGTGTGCCTTGTAAGGGGTTTTTTATCTCCTTGAGAGAATGATGAATTATGGGTAGAAAATGGCCTTCTATTTTCAACCATTAACATTAACATGGGGTTTCATCATAAAAAAGAAAACTTCAGAGAGAGCAATTGATTCGTTCCACCTATTGATCCATTCATTATAGTCGGCATTAGCACAATTCATAGACAGATAACAAAGCGTGAGGACACACTGGGACCATAGAGTGCATTCTCATTGTGGAGGGCTTGCAGGTTTTAAAGATTTAGTGGAGCACTTGCAGGTTTCAAAGATTTAGATTGCAGAGCCACCTATTTAGACATGTAGCCTTGAAAAATTCCATTGGGTTGTGGGAAAATTTCTTTAGCAATTTATTTTGGTACAACCCAAACATGCTATTATATTGATGGTAATGTGTGTTTGGTAGGGGGATTGTGGATGCAAATGATAGAGAAATTAATAGAATTGCTAAGAAGTATTTGAGTTTAATTGTAGAGAGATTGCAATTTGAAGGTTGATTTCTTTGAGAAGAAATTTGGAATGATGTACCAAAAAATGAGAATGAATTACTATCCTCAGTGCCCTAGACTAGATCATGTTTTTGGCTAGAACCCACATGCAGACATGACTGGCATTAGACTCTTACTGCAGGACGATGAAGTGGTATGATTAAATGTCCACAAGGATGACTAGTTGATAGTTGTGCAACCAACTCCTTATGCTATGTTTATTAACATTGGAAACTTGATAGAGGTAAACTTATGATCCTTCCAGGTTAATCATCCTGCTATCCTAACTTTGTTGTAGAAATGTTTTACTTAATACTCTGTACTTGGTTTTTCAGGTTATAGCAAATGGAAGGTTAATTATCATGCTCTCCTAAGTTTGTTGTAGAAACGTCTTAATTAATACTATGTAGTTGGTTTTTCAGGTTATAACAAAAAGAAGATGCAAGAGCATAGAATATCAAGCAAAAGAATCCAACTAGCGCATTTCATATAGACCATCGAGATAGCATATAACAAATCGAACAATTAATGGCACTGCAAGTCTTTTCATATAGTTCATGTAGTTGGGATTGTTGTTGCATGCGCATGCATTTGTTATTAATCTAGAATTATTATCCAAAATAATTTTTTGAATTGATGAAATTATTAATATTAATAAAAAGAAGTTAATATAGAACAAAATGATTAACTTATTTTTTTTTATATTTTAAAATTTTGATATTAAATTAACAATAATTATTATGTAGTTAATTTAGTTATTATATTAATTTTAAAATGCTTTATAATAAATTAATTTTTAAAATTTCCCATATAAAAAAGGTTGAAAGATTCTTTCATTATTCGAGTTCCTTTATATTGAAAAACCTTGGTTTTGTTCTTCATAATTTTGAATATGACCTTACGTTCTTCTTCAATTTGTGAATATATTTTTTTTGGTTTTTATATTTGTTAAATTTATTTTAATAAAATTTAAAATATAATTATGTTATAATTTTAATAATTTTAAAACAATTTGATTTAAATTCAAAAACTTGTAACACAAATCCACTTCATATTATCAAACATGCTTTATTTTTGTTTATTTTAAGTAAAAAAGTGGGTAGTTACTTCTATATTAAGTATCAAAAAGTACAATTGTTTATGAGTTGCCCTCCGTTTCGCTAATAAATCGGAAATAAAAATAGAGTGAACCCTTGTTTGCTATCGATCCTGCCCGAAGGAAACCAGGATTGATGGTGTGTCATTGTCTTAACTGTACATAATGTCTGACAGGGTGTAACTAAAATCACACAAAAAACTATGAAAGAGAGATTGTAGGCTTTGAACAGGACCATGGCTAATACCTGGTGGCGTCTGAGATGGTGTCCGCATCCGGTGCGTGTGCTTTGGCTGGAGTGACAAAGTGTTGTAGGTAGGTGGGGCATCTTTGTCCTGGTGGCGCATTGGAATAGGAATCGAAGAGCATGTCCACACGCTGACACATGAGAGTGCCACGGTAGGCGTGGTCTGCCATCTGGCTCCTTAAGTCAAAAACTAGATTGAGCAGGTCCAGATGGAGTAGAGTTGGCAGGTTAGTCCATTGAGTTTGCATGCAAGAGATGGGAGGTGGCATGAAGATTGTGCCATCCTCCTTAGCCTTTCCACTATGCTCGCTTGGCTCTACTTCCACTGGCTCGCTTGATTTTTCCTTCCCAGTGCGCTTCTATTCTGCATCCTGAGTGTCCAAGTCCACTGGGGTCTCCTCTTCTACATAGCAGGTGAAGACTTCATCCCCTGTCATCACCGTTCTACCGCCATGATAATCCTCAGGGCCAAACATGGAGGCTTCCACTCTAAAATCACTGGGTGGATCCCAATTGTACGACACCATGAAAAGAAGCAGTTCCAAAGTCTCTTGAACAGGCTCCTCTGGGATTTCCTCTACGACATACGAAATGGGGTGTTCCTTGATGGTTGCTGCAACTAGAGGCTCCACAATGACTGTTGCAACCAGAGGCTCCATGATTACTGCTGCAACCGGAGCCGCATTACATCCAATTCTTCTATGTTGAAGCTGGGTCCGGGCAATGGAAAGAGCCCGTTCCATTTTTTGCACGCGTTTTTGCCAAGCAGCATAGGAGTGCCAGGCTTCTCCTCGATGAGGCTTTCCTCGCTCGTGAGGCATCAAGCTAGGGATGAAAGTGGGAGGGATGTTGAAGGCAAGAAGATGTATGCTCCGAGGCTTCCAGCTACAACTCTGGTGCAATGCAAAAATGAGGTGGAGATTAAAATGGTGCGGGTGCGCTAAGAGCAGGAGGGACGACGGGACGTTCGGTGCCATTAATTCTTCTGCGTGGATGAGCATCATGTCTAGACTACTCGGGTGAGGGGAAAGTCTTGTTCTCGGAGGGTGGTAGATGGAGTCTGATCCCATCCTAAATGCTGAGGGGATGGGAGTCAGCCAGCCTCATTTAAGGCCAGGCCTGGCTCCTCGCCATGTGTCTCGGGAGGTCTGTGTGGCACCCCATCTAGGGGATCAAACATGCTTTATTACACATGTTTTAAATTATAAATATTCAAACATAACACATCTTCAAATACAAATCCACCTCACAAGGGGATTTAATGGAGGTTGTTGTAAACACGCTTATGGGCGAGAAGGATGAGGAGCTTTGGAGGAATGCATGCCTTTTTGTCTCAGACGATGAGCTTAGATTGGTTAATGGAGGAGGTAGGGACAAGCTAACACGTGAGGTGTTTGTTCTGGGACCTGATGTCATAATACAACACGCGACAAAGGTGGCACCTAGCACAGAGGGATGTGCAACGCAAGGCCCTCAGTCCAAAGTAGTTTACCACCCATCTCACAGCCCAATGTTGAACTATATAGGTAGAAACTCTCCTCCCTTTTTGGACAAATAGGCTCAACAAGGAGGAAGTGCTACCCTTCACAGTCATAGAGTGCACTCCAGGTTGAATGGTGGGGTTTGGAAAGAGAAAAAACCCTGGAAGCCGAAAAAGGGAAAGCAAAAAATGGTCCTAGGAGGGGATATTGGGTTGGAGGAGACTTGTAAATTGTCGTTGTGTTATTTGGTAGGAATGTTTACCTATAGGGTTCTGAGCAGGCATGAAATATCGGCTTGGGTGTCTTCCTCTTGGTCTCTGATGTTGGATTATACCCCAGAGATAGTTTTTCTAACCAAGGCCTGGGTATGCTTCATTTTCAAATCCCTAGAGGACTTAATTAAAATTATTCAGACTACTTGGGTCACAAATGGTGGTAGCCTTATGCTGAAACATTGGAGGGTAGGCTTTGATCCCATGACATAATACTTTTAGTTCATGCGTATCTAGGTTCTCCTTCTAGGCTTGTCGCTACAACTCTGGAATACAGGATCGCTCAAAACCATAGGGAATGAGCTGAGCTATTTCATTTCAGTGGGCAATGCAGTCCTAAAGGGAGCATATAGGAGATTGGGAAAAATCCTGGTTGAAATGGATGTCCACAATGGACTTCAAGAGCCTCTGGATATTGAGTGGCAAGGGAAGGTTTATGGGAAAAACCTAGATTATATGGGTATACCTTTCAGATGCACCTTTTGTCGACGGACGGGGCACCTACGTAGAGACTCTCAAGGTTTGGTCATGGATGATAAATTTGAATCATCTATGCTTCGAAAGTCGACCCATTGTGAGTCCCTTGTTGTGGATTCTCTCGGGAGCAGGAAAGGCACCTCAACTAGGGAGGAAGTTTGGAGTTCTTTAGTGTCCGACTATGAAGATTGTAAGCTCAAAATTATATGTCCCTCCTTTTTCTCCACCTTATCAGCTGCAAAACTTGGCAATTTAAATCTTTTTTCGAACACTTCTCTTGTGGCCTCTCCCAAAACCCTTACACAAGTGAGGCCCCATAGAGACTCAGGAATGGCAAGTCTTTCTTGGGCTCTTGGAGGGTGTCTATACCCGGGGGGTATAGACTTGTATTCAAAATTTCCTCAGGGACCTATGAGAGTTGTGGGTCTTACACCTATAACCGTTGGGTTGGGTAGGGAGATTCCACGGTAGCGGGTGTCAGATTCTGATGTGGGCACTTTGGGGGTAATCATAGAGTCCTTGGTGCTTTCATATCATGACATTGCATCTCCATAACCCCTTCCCATTTTTTTAGGGCACAAAGAGATGGGCTATGAGCTTGAAGCATCCCCAAAAGGAAAGTAGTGACGGAGGCTATTTTCCTTATAAGTGTGTCAAAGAGGGTTGTCTGGATTAGTGTTCCGGGGAGGGATGTCTCACCACTAATGACGAGAAGTGCCAGGAATTTTTTTTTAGAGAGAACAAGGGGTTCAAATCACCAAGAAAGTAACATCTCCGATCAAGGGGCTCTTAGAGGAATTAAATCCCTATCCAGGGTAAAATAATGATTCTTCTCTCACAAAATCTCAAGGGAGTAGGAGGGGCTCCAAAAACTGCCTCCCTCCACAGATTACTAGCCTGCATTTTACCAGACATCTTATTTTTACAAGAAACTATGGTAGAGGAAGAAAAATCTAGAGTCCTCGTGACAACCCTATTGCCCAGTTGGTTTTGTTGTGTTGTTTCCTCTGTAGGATGGTGTCGAGGCTTGTGTGTGGCTTGGAATCCTAGAAAATTTAATCTATCTCCTTTTGTATTATGTGTGGGTATTCTCCTGACATGTACTTTTCTCGAGGACAATCGCTCGGTTACTCTAATAAACTGTTATGGACCCTGCATCAATAAGAAATCTTTTTGGGACTCTGTGGTTAGTAGTGGTATTCTAGAAACTAAAAATCTTATCCTAGCAGGTGATCTAAATTTCACAGTTTTTGCTAGTGAAGTGTGGGGTTCAAAATCTCGTCTGGGCCCTCTAGCGGAATACTTCACTGGAACTTTCCATAATCTTTGTCTAGTTGACATTATCCCCACTGTTTGTGTGCCTACTTGACAGAATGGTAGAGGTGGGGTAGAGAGTATTGCCAAAATATTGGACATAGTGTATATGTCAGAGGACCTCGTCGCATCGGTAGGGAGGCATAGATCCTGGATGGCCTACCCTTACATTTCAGATCATGCTCTGGTGGTTCTACAATTCAATGATGGACAACATAAACTATCATATCCATTCAAATTGAACCCCATCTGGCTGGGAGAATAGGGATTCAACGAGGTTGTTCAAGAGGTTTTGAGCTCCACAAAGTTTGATGATGAAATTTCATCCATGAAAACACTGGTATGGAAACTGAAAGCAGTAAGGCACAAATTGATCAGTTGGGAAAAATGTCAAAAGAGACTGAAACTCCATGAGTTAGTTTCTGTTGAGAAATATTTAGAGAAGCTCTATACATTAATAGAAATGGGGAATGCTTCGATGACTATTGATCTCCATTTAAAAGTATTAGAAGAGAAATGACAAAAGATCCTGTCAGTCGATGAAGAAACTTGAAGACAAAAGAACAGAGCTATCTGGCTACATCAAGGAGACTAGAACACAAAGTTCTTTCACCATTTTTCCAACCATAGGAAAAACCACAAAGCGTTGTGGGAGATCTTAGATGAAAATGGAAATTGCCACACTAGTAAGATTGAGATTGAGAAAGAAGCAATGAGACACTTTAAGGAATTCTATGCAGACATGGGGAAAAATTATGTCATTGAGCAGGTAAGAATAGCTCAACATTTCCCTCGTTTTGTCTCTGAACAAGATGTATTAGATTTGAAAAACCCTGTACTTTGGAAGAACTTTCATCTTTTCTAAAGAGATTTGCCAAGGACAAAAGTCTGGGTCCTTATGGGTGGATGGTATAATTTTTCCTCTGTTTATTTGAGCTGATTGGACCTAACATCCTGCCAGCGTTGGAGGAGTCAAGAAGATCCAGTATGATGGGAAGATCCTTAAATTCAACCTTCATAGTTCTTATCCCTAAGGTGAATAAGCCCTCTAGATTTGGGGATTTTAGGCCCATTGCACTATGCAATATGGCCTATAAAATCATTGCAAAGATTATAACCCACACAATAAAACCGTTCATGTCCATGCCCCTATCAATGGAACAAATAGGGTTCCTAAAGGGAAGACAAATTCTAGATGCAGTTGGAATGACACATGAATTCCTTCATAGCATCAATTCGAAGAAAATGAAAGATCTTATTTTAAAGCTGGATCTTCAGAAGGAGTATGATTGTGTAAAATGGGACTTTCTCAAGATGATTATTCTCTAGACTGGATTTGGTCTCATGTTAATTAATTAGATAATGAGTTATGTAAACATTGCTTCCTTTATGATTTTGGTAAATGGCAGGCCTACTTCTTTCTTCCAGAGTGGGCGAGGTCTAAGACAAGGTTGTCCTTTATCTCCTCTATTGTTTATTTTGGTCATGGAAGGCCTTAGTATACTGATCAAACAGGCTCTTCTTGAGGGTAAATTTTCTGGGGTAAAGATCTCAAGACTCGTCAGGCTGCTCAACCTTCTGTTTGTGGATGATATTTTAATCATGACTAGAGCACGGGTTTCTAAATGCAAGGAAATAGAATCAATCCTTTATGTCTTCTACAGAGCGTTGAGTTTAATCATAAATACTCTTAAGACGTCTTTCCACTTCTCTGGGCTCTGGATCCTGAATTGATCAGCTTGCAAGCAATTTTCCCTTATAAATTTGTGGATATGAAAGAAGACTTTCGGTACCTGGGTTTCTTTCTTAAAGCGACAAATTACAGGATTGAGGACTGGAGATGGATCATAAGCAAATTTTAAAGAAGGATTGGGAACTGGTGCCATCACTGATTGACTTTAGGAGGGTGGTTCACAATGGTCAAAGCAGTATTAGAAATCTTGCCCGTGTTTTGTTGACGGTAGCAGGTATTCCCATCTCGGTCCTCAACATGATTAGAAGACTTATTTTTAGCTTCCCGTGTTCGGGTAGTGGGGCCACATAATGGGTTCACCTCTGCAAGTGGGAAGATCTTGCTAAACCAAAATATCATGGTTGTTGGGGTTTAAAAAATCTGTTTTGTTTTGGTAGAGCGCTGGGAGCTAATACTCTTTGGTGGTGCTTGATGAAGGATGGCCTTTGGCACGGAGTGCTAAAGGACAAGTATATGAACTCCTTCCTGGTGGTGGCTTGGATCAGACTCTCCATAGTAAAATTATGCAGAGCCTCAAACACTTGTAGAAGCCTTTTAAAGTCACTTCCCATTGTCACTCACTGGATTTATTGGAATATAGGTTCAGGCACGTCTATGATATTGGGTGAAGATACGATCCTAGCCTTGGGGAATGATTCATATTTATCCTCTGGTCTAATCGCTACGCTCAAACGGAAGGGATTTCACTTCCTTTATCAGATAAAAGGTTCGTGCATACAAGGGGCTATTTTGGCACATTGGTTATCAAACTTGGAGTTGGGTTTAGTGGGAGAGGAGGCCGCAAAATGGGTTCGATACAACATAGCACTGAATATTTCTAGAATTATTCTGACAGATACTCTGGATGAGCTAGTTTGGACTGGGGGAAACAACTCGGGTGATATCACAACAAAAAATTCCTATGAAGCCTTAGCCTCAAAGTTGTGGAATCGTAGTGTAGTGTGGTGGCATAGTACACTGTGGAAGTGGGACTTAGATCCAAAACTTAAAATTTTCACCTGGCTTATGCTGGAAAACAAAATCTTGACTTGGCAAAAATTACAAAAAAGAGGGAGGTCAGGACCTAGCATTTGTGTCATGTGCCGACAAGATTATGAAACTACTCTTCATCTAATGATACATTGCATATTTGTCCAACAGGTTTGGAGATAGATTGCAACAGTTTAAAATTTAATTTCAAATTAGTTAGGTTCTTGTTCGCAGTCATGTTTTAAATATTGGTGTTGGAGATACCCAACTTGGCACATGATGCCCTCTACCATTTGCTGGCATATCTTCTTGGAACGAAACAAGGTTATTTTTTAGGAAGGTTGACCTTCCATATCCTTGGTCCTTCACATGATTATGGGTTGGGTCCTTCACATGATTATGGGTTGGTTAGGGGAAAAAAAGGTGATAAACCAACCAACCTTATCTAAAAAATACCCGCGCCC
>ML793481.1:17878-44267 GCA_009831015.1 Picea engelmannii | reverse complement strand
CGCTTAAAGGTAGAAAGGCGGGGGGGGGGGTCTGAAATTCGATGCACGCCGTTGATCCGGGCACGCGGAATCCTGTCGTCCAGAGTTGATTTCTAATTACACATGGACACATTTGCATCCCAAACTTAGGACAAATGGGTTCTTACCCACTCCTGCGCATTTTACCCCCCTTACCAGAAATATCGCTAACATTTGGCTCCATGGGGGATAGATTCGTCCCTGTGATGCTCTAAGAACACTTTTGCAGATTCAGTGCCTTGATGTTGGGCTAAGGAGTCAAGCTCAAAACTCCTGCTGAGAAATATATGCCGAAAAGTAAAAGAAACAAAATAAATATACATGGTCAAAGAGATTATTTATATACAATCCTAAACTAATGAAACACTTTTACATGGGGCTAGGTGAAAGAAAACTTCCACCATAGCCATTCAAACAGCTTCCTGGATAGAATCTCCTTCCTTTTGTCAATGATCATGAGCATATGGTGTATCCGTGACAGTAGAACAATTACACTCATCAACTCCTCCTTACAGGTTGGAGTTGAGATGAGATAGGGCGGCTCCAAGGCATAGGGGAAATGCCACTCCATGTATTTGCTGACAGGGTCATCGAATGAGTGGCCATTTCCAAGGAATTGGTGACATACAACCTCTTCTACTACACATTTGTTTACAAGTGGCTAAATGTCTCTAATAGCCACAGGCGGGTGAATAACTGAAGTAGGTTCGCTAATCTCAGGTGGTGGCTACTCACTGACTGGCTCTGAACAAAAGGAAGACTGCCCTTATGGTTCTTTTTCCTCTTCATGTTGGCTCTCCTTCAGGTCCGATTCATATTCGTCATAAATAGGGACCATGGGGTTATTATTCTCTTCCTCGTACTGCTCAGCATCTCCTAAAAGACTGAGGTGGTTGATTTCCTCGTGATAATTTTCTTTAGCGAGCAGAGTATAAGGCTCTGCGACCTGCTCTTGGAAATCCAACATATCGAGCTCAGACTCTGATCCGTAACTGTCATAAGTGGTCTGGCTGCTCTGACAAGCAAACGGTGATGTCGGGCTCTGCTACTCCTCTTCCAAATAATCATCGAAGTCGGGGGGGAACAAAGTTTATCCAACTTGCAGAAATGGAACTATCCCTCGCTCCTTCGCTTCGACCCCGAATGTAAACACATCGTGGGAAATCTTGTGAAGGAAAAGAGAGCAATCCTCTTCCACAACTACCTCTTCATTATTTTTATCTGAGACAGCAAGCTCATCAGAGGCAGCTGCCAGCTCATCTAATAAATCTCCAACAATCTCTTCAAAAGAGTTGCTCAGAGCGTCTGCCTCAAGGACTGGAGAATCCTCTGCACAATATTCATATTTAAAACCTTCTAATTGGGAAGAGAGATATTTCACCTGCTCCATTAGCTTACTCAGGGCACCATCCTCCTCCCTAGGAACTTCATCACTTTCATAACCTTCCTCAGATGCAGATGAATGGGGAGGAGAAAGGACTAAGTTCCGATCCAGGTCATCAGGATCCTCCCCACAACTTACGTCAGAAACAAATTTCTCTTGTATAGAGTTGTGGTATCTGTTGGAGCTGCCCTTGTTTTATTTTTACCCTTCACAATTTTCAATCTTTGATACTTCAAATCTAAAGATGGCCTTTTGATTCCCCCCCCCTGAAACTTTGACAACTCTGCAACCTTGTCGAATAAGCATCGATGCTTTTTCTACCCTAAAAAAAATTCCACTTTTGTAAGAAAGTTCGCTCTCTTTCTTTTATTTTGGGATCTCGCAAGTCGGATAATTTAATCCTTGAGTTCCCACATCCCGAGTCACGAAGCGGTGAAGTCGTTTTAAATTTTCTCCCGAGGCATTAACTAGGGTAAAATCTTTTAACTCATGATTCGACGTCGTCGGTGTTTTCGCGCCTCGGCATTCGTCAAACCCAAGTTTTTATTTTTACAGTCCCGAGAGCCGAGAACACGAGGTATTTTTGTGATAACCTTGGTCAAGGATTAAAGGCAAAAAGATAACCATGGTTAAATCTGTTCTCGACGTCTCGCCACTCGGCACTATCTTTTCAAAAGTTCCGGCATCTAAAACCCCGACTCACGAAGTCGCGACGTAATTATAACAAGATTAATTAGTCGCCTAATCTAAAGATTTACTTTCCCTTAATTGAGTCTTAATTATCGCCATCTCGCAGTTTCGCGACTCGGCATACAAATCTCTCAGAAACTTGTCTTCGAAGTTCCGAGTCACGATATGGTGAATAAAATGATTATGAAATTAATGATGCTCCAAATCATGATTACTGTTAATTAAACCAAAATCGGTCCTCGCAGTCTCGCGAGTTGAAGACTCAAAATGTTAAAAGAAAATTCACGATGCAGCGAACAGCGAGAAAATTATTAACGTTGCTAAGTTTTGATATTTTAAATTAAAGCAAGATATGTCCTGCGTATCGAGGCTTGCATGTTTCCCGAGGTAACTATTTTCTCTCCATACTCCGACTGACTGTCAAACTACCAAAATTTATGACATTAATGGGAAGATAAGGTAAATCTATGTGTAAGATCGGATTTTTACGGCATAAGTTTATTTCTAATTTCGAATTGACAGGCTCGTTGTGGAAAGGTACTGTTTTTTCAAATATATGCAGGAGTTACGTTTCATTATGCATTTTTCATAACATGGGGAGCTCATCATTTCTGAGTTAACTACTTTCTGCATGTATACACAGTTCTATCGAAGGAGAGCGAAAACGCAAATTGTGGCCATGGATCCGCGAAAAGAAGCAAAGGCGAATGTCGAAGTTGCGGGACAGGGCTCAGACAATGTAGCCGATACTTCACACCGAAGTGTCGAGTCGATCCCCGACTGGTCATTTGTGTCAAATGTTCTGCAAGCATAATTGGTAGCTTACTCAGATGACTCTGACGACATCGAAAAGGATGATATACACACCAAGTACAAGATAATCGTCCAATCCGGGATGCAGAGAGTAGCAACCAGGCCATGGTTGCTTCCATATTACGACATGATCCGGCGGGCGTTCGACCACGTAGACTTACCTACCAGGATGATCATGAATAGCCAACGAGTTACTGTCAGGACTTTTAGGCCCGAGCATCTACAAACCATGTACAAGCTACCTTCGACATCTGAATATACATATGGTGCCGAGTTCCTGGAGGAATTCAAAGAGAAAGAGTGCACCTAGTAAGACAAAACCATGCCCGGTTTGATTAAAGATTGGGTTTCGCGCACTGCGAAATTTAGAGCAAGTGACCAGGGTGTGTATTCTATCGCTTCTTTGGAGCCACAGTATAAATATATGGCCATGATGACATGCCGTCTGTTTGGGCGAGAAGACACATCGCAGTTCTACATCGCATGGGTGCCTCTCATATTTTGGGTCGCAGAAGGTTACTCATTTAATTGGGCAAAGATGCTCTCAGACAGTTTGGCCAACATGGTCACAGAATATCGGGAGCAGAAGGCAAGTGGGAAACCATCCTCGTTTTTCATGTCAGCATTTATCATGGATGCGATATGTTCCATGACACCATTCCCCTTGATGAGTTGGGCTTGGAATCCAGCCCAAGAAAAACCTGTGCATGAGTATCATGACAAACTATGGGAGAATAATGCAATAAAGTTCACATATGAGATTTTTAACTGGGTGATGGTACCCCTACATATCACCATCTTTGGATACCCACCACCTTGCATCTCATACAACATTACAACAGGTCTGAGTGGCATAGAGGATTGGTATGTGGAGGCAGAGTTTTCGTATTTCAGAGTTTTCGGGGCTTCTGTTCCCCCTCATGTGCTGCCCTTGTTCATCCCCGATAAGCTAGCTTGTCGAGAGATTGCCTGGAAAATGGTAATTGGAGGGGTGAGAAAAGAACTCAAGGGTTACTCAAAGAAGGTATGGCCTTCTTTTCCCATTCAGTTGAATTCATATTCTTTATTAGATTTCGGGCATGCCAAAGCCGAGGCTGCTGCCCTGGAGGACCTAAGTTTGGTCTCCATCGAAATTAAGAAACATGATCCACAGAAGGTTGTGAGCAACCATTTGGCTCATTGTGGGCTCAAGAGATTCGAACATGAAAATTCTCCCTCGGACGACATTTTCCGAGGGGCGAGATATTATGAAGAAGTGCTAGCCCGGATCCAATCATTAGCACTCGAAGACAGGGCATCTGTATTAAAGTTCCAGGAACATAGACGAAAATGTCTCCTCGCTGTTTTGGGAGGTTCAGCCGTTGCTGAGACAAAACAGAAGGATGTTGAAGATTCTGCAGACGTAATGTCTAACCTTGGACAACACCAGGAAGGGGAGCAAACAAGCAATCCCGAAGCAAAAGAGAAGACTCCGGATCTGCCAAGCAAACATAATTCGGAGGCTGAAGAAAAAACTCCAGACCCACCGAGGAAACAGATGCCGAAGACTGAAGGATAAGCTCCAGGTATGCCAAAGGAGAAAAACCCTGTCGATACTCCAAAAGAATCGGCAAAACAAATAGGAGAGCCCATCACCTCGGTCACACCCTTGCATTCGGCACAGGGAAATGTCAGCGAGGGATGGATATTTGATGAAGAACTGAGGCCCATAAGAGCCGAGGAACTCCCTCCAAATGAGTTCTTTTTTGATAAAAAGAGAAAGGCGGTAGTGAAAAATGAGTTCTATCAAGAGGGAGAGTCCACTGCAAAAAAATATAAAATCATGACAGATGGCAAAAATAAGAAAAGTGACCAACTCGCCATTGAAATTGCGGGAACACTGGGGGCATATGCTTCGGAAAATCAATTGTCAGTTGGGATTTTGAATAACCAACTAAAAAGGAAAAATCGCCTAATCAGGACCCTCGAGGCTAGATTGGCTACAGCCGCAGAGAATGCTAAAGTTCAAGCCAGCATGGAGATAGAACAGGCTAGAGTGGCCGACAAAAATGAAATAGAAATGCTCAAAGCCAAGCTTGAGAAAGCACATCTAGTGATCCGAGATGGTCGGATACAGGCGGGTCAACAGAGGACTATGATCATAGAGCTGCAAGCTCAGGTAGAGGTCGCTGAAAGCAAGGTGATCGATGTCGAGGGGTTTAAATCCCGAGCGATCGATATTCGGAGTAGGATCTCTTCTGCACAACAGAGTTTGCTAGATAAAGTGGGAGTGATTCGAGAGGATTGCCTGTTGATGCATCGGATTTCCAAGAACCTGACTGTCAGAGAAAGGAATGCAGAAGAAACTCGGGTCGCCTTTCAGGAGGCGGTGATAGCTACAAACAACAGAGTTTTGGCAAGTTCTCCAGGACTCACCATCTCAGAACAAACTAGAGGTAACATTCCGTTGAAGGATTGGGAGCATAACATTACCCTAGGAAAGGAATAGGCCCAAAAAGTAACCAATTCATTAGAAGAAGCCTTCAATGCTATAGATGGTGAGTTGTTGGGTATGGAGAGTGGAGGTGACGCAGAAAAATTAATACAAATGAATGTAGAACAAATCTCGCTCGATCTGAAAGAGAAGGATGAGAGAGATTCGGCCTATATCTCTCGGATGGACAGGGTGGACATGGCTCAAGTTGACAAGCACTTAATCCAACCCAACGCACAACTAAGTTCCCTCAACATCGTCGATGCACAAATGGGAGACAAGCTGTAGCAGTTAGCCCAAGAATGTTACTTCACTGAGGCCAGCTGTCAAGCGGAACCTTCGCAACTCGTATCTCAGTTTGTGGAAAAATGTAGTGCCTGCACTGAATCCGCGCGAAGACGAGTACCTGGCACCAATTCAAAATAGAGTAGGAGAAAGGGAGTGATTTCTCTCCTCTCGGTCGTAACCAAATTTGTGAAACCGCTGCGATTCTAACTGATATGTAAAGTTGTATAAATATATCACAGAAAGAAAAAGAAAGGGCTGGACCTTCTTTGTGTCTATTATAATAGAGTTTTTGCATTCGAGAAGTTAATATAAGCAAATCTGGAGATTCTCGATTCCGTCAAGACTGTGTTACAAGTTTGTTTCTTTGTATTTCATGTTTCATTTCATTCCATTATTCATAATTGATGTGCTTTGTTATACTTTAGTACGACCACTACTATAACAAAAGGATTTTGGTTTTCTGTATTTGTTTATTGTCTTTCCTCTGGACCAGCTATCAGCGGGTGTAAGACCAATCTGCACTTTCAGAATTCTACATATATTCTTTGCCATGTCAGTTATTTTCTTACTAATTTCCTCTTCTGTTTATATGTGAGTTTTCTCTTTGACAGGAACCTTGTGTTATATGCAGCTAAATGTTTCTCTTTCACATCACACCTTTATTTTAAAATATAATACAGTTACGGGAAAGAGCCTTCAATTTGCATTTCTATTTTATTCCAAAAAACGTAAAATTCTCTTTATTTCGACCAAATCGAGACAAAATTTAATCTCTCTTTAGATCCTTTCCTACTCTTACTGTTCCCCCATGACTGTCCCTGCAGCAGCACAGCCTAATATCGAACCTGGACTATCGAATCAAACGCATATTGCTTTAAACCTTTTTGACATAATATTGAAAACTGCTAATAACAGGGAGGAACTTGAACGTTCATGGGCATCCATTGAACAAGATATAACTACTTAGGAATAGTTGGAAGCTAGATGACGCGAACGTAGAAATCTTCCCTAGTTTCTTATACTAAAGGTTGACATTACCCTCTTACCCATCTTTCACCTACTTTCGGATGCCTTGACACTGTACTTTTTGAGCCTTAAGTACATACTCAGGAACAACATCTTTCTGGCGTCGTTGCCGGGGAGCGAAGTTACGAAATCTTTTTCCCTGGGAAATGACATTTATTTCGTTGAAAGTGCTACTCCTTGATAGTGAACATAGAGTACACACATTTTTAAGGCTTTTTCAATCTTTCACTTGGCGACTCCACGAAAACATAAATTGGCTTCTGGTAGAAAGAGTACCAGACATAACCCATATGGAAAGCTGATTATGCCTGTTACTGATCCTGAAATTTTTTAAGGGCGAGAGGCTCGTTTGAGCCAACCACTACAGTTTATAAGCCTAAAAACCCACCTTTAAAGACTAAATGCCATTCAGAACCTTATACTTCATGCAGTCCTCTGTTTGATACCAAAGATATGACGCCAAACCGCCCTGAAGTTAGGAGTGAGATTCATCAGTCTTTCCCATCCATACACAAGGGAAAATGTCCTCTAGAAAGTTCGTCGACAGTCGACATACTAGCTTTTCTTCGACAGAACTTCCCAGTATCGCCTGATTCTAAAGAGTGTGTTACACACTCATTTTCTACACCCGAGTCAATGGCAGCCGTCGGAGGAGGTGGTGGAGGTGCTCGTGGAGGAGGAGGTGGAGGTCAAGGGCACGTCCCTCCTACCAGAGTATTCGCAAAGGTAGCAGCGAGATACGCCCCCCTGGTTTTTCCCATCCCCCTCAATGATTTTCCTGAAAACTACATCAAAAATCTTCCTAAGTTCACTGGGGAGGGAGATCTAACCGCAGTCGAGCATATAAATTTCTTTGACCAATTCGTAGACGTCTGTGGTATCAAGCACGAAGATGTCTATTCGAGAATCCTTGTACATACCTTTGAAGGACAGGTCCGAACTTGGTTTCAGAGCTTACCCACAGCTTCTATCCTGTCATATGACGCTTTGGAAGATGCTTTCCTCAGACAATGGGGAGAGCTAAAATATCACTTATATTATCTTACTGAATTTCGGTCCCTAAAGAAAAAGAACTCAGAAACAATTATGGAATTTATTCTGAGATTCAACAAACTATATAATAAGATTCCATCCGCAGTCAAACCCTCTGAACCCTCATCCAAAGTAACCTTCGCGGGAGCTTTCGAACCGGATTTCGCACTACTTTTGCGAGAAAGAAGAGGAGCCACCTTAAATAGAATGCAAGACGATGCTGTCGAAATAGAATCTAATATGATGGCTTCAGGAAAATTAAAAACTAAAGTCGAAATAGTCAACCGTGAGAATAGACGCTATAGGGAACCAGCGGGTCCTTCGGGCTCAAATAGATACACTGATGATAGAGTAGATGATATGGCCCGAGTAATTAAAGAACTGTCCAACAAAATCTCTAGGATGGAGTTGGACCAGGTTAAGGCTGATTATTCTAATAAAAAGGACTTCAAGAGAAACCCAAATCCCCAAAATCAACAGAGACAAATAAAGAACGAAGATAAAAAAATACAAGCTCCACTAAAAAACGAAAATTTTATAGGAGTAAACGATCTCCAAGATTTCGGAGATTCGGAAGATGAGGTCGCGAATTTTGGTGATGATTGTTCGCAGCCATATCTGACTCGTGAAGACTATGAAAAATATTTGAACACCCCACAACTGATTTATGAGGATGAAGAAGGTGATCACACTGATCCCTGTGTACCTCAACCAGAAACAGAGATGATCCTGGCTGAGTTTCAACCAAAATACAACTTAATATCTAAGAGTAAGCCCACCTCAATGAATCAACCTACGAAAATCCTTAAAAAAGTTCAATCTTATGAACCACCTTCGGAGGAGACCTTGTTACCCAGCAACAAAACTAAGGTAGCAAACACTCAAGAGTCCGAGGTGAAAAAAGTTGAAACTCAAACACAAGAGACCGAACCAGTAGATAAAGTTACATCTTCAACTAAGATCACGAGTGATAAAGCGATCCAGACAAGTAAGTTGGAAAGAAAAAATTTAGAAGTCTCAACCAAAGAAACGGATAAGTTAAACACAACTTTCAGTTTTGAAAATGAATTAAACAAGATTAAAATAACGATTCCTTTGGTAGAATTAGCAAAAAATCCCGCTTATCGGAAGCAAATTGCCAAAGCGATGGGTGTCTACGAGCTAGAAAGTCAGTCTGATGTTATCAACCTGGAAGACGACAGACCTAACATCACCTTTGGTCCTCATTTTGAAGGGTCCAAAGACAACATCGCTCCTTTTTATATCACCCTGAATATACATGATCAGTTGCTACATAATTGTATGTTAGACTCTGGGGCTTCTCATAATGTTATGCCCAAAATTATAATAGAGAATATGGGTCTCCAAATCACGAGAACTTATGGAAATCTATATTCTTTCGATTCAAGGAAGGTTAAATGCATGGGGATGATAAAGGATCTAGTAGTTACCCTAGCGCAGGTTCCTGTTAAAAGTATCCTGATGGATGTGGTTATCGCCGATATCCCCCCTAAGTACGGTATGCTGTTGTCTAGGTCATGGGGGGCCAAGTTGGGAAGTTCCCTTCAGTTATACATGTCTTACACCACAATCCCTGTGTTCGGGGGCAATTCACTCATTTATACACAGAGACAAGATCGGTCAGTGATCCCCAAAACCCACACAACTTCCCCATTTACATCGCAAACCAAGATCTGGGAAAATGCATTTTGTCTTTTGATGATGGATTGGATGGAGGTCCAGAGGAACTCGATATGAAGCAAGAAGAGTTAATCCCCTTGACAGAAGAGTTGTGCAATACTGGTGTATGGAAAATGTATTTCGATGGCGCTTCGTCTTCTGAAGGAGCTGGTGCTGGGGTACTTTTGGTAGCACCTAAAGGTAAGTTCATTGTTCCTTTCTCCTATCGTTTGCAGTGGGACATAGATTACACCAATAATGTGTGCGAGTATGAGGCATTGATCTTAGGATTAGAGGCTGCAAAGAAGTTGAATATAAAAAACTTGGAGGTATACGGTGACGCAGAATTGATAGTAAGACAAATAAACCGACAATAGCTAGACAAGCATCCAAGACTAAGAACATACAGAAATTGTGCTTGGGATTTGATGGAAAACTTTTTCTCATCTGTAAAGGTCCATTTTATCCCTCGTGCAGAGAATCTACATGCCGACGCATTGGCCAAGGCAACTTCAACCTTTTCTCCTCCCACGACCGTCAAACTGAAGTATCACATTGAAATCAGATACAAACCCTCTATACCAGACAATATTCGACACTGGCAGGTTTTCGAAGATGACGAACAAATCAAGAAACTTATTACAGCAGTAGGTGAGTTCTCTGAAACTCATCCAGACCAAGAGAATCAAAATGACTCGATGTGGATTATGCAAGAAGGGGAAGATCCTAAAACCTTCCGAGAAAAAATAGCGGATCATCGTATGTTGGTCCTTAAAAACAACCAAATCCCGAAAGGCTTGATTCCTTTAGAAAGACTTTTCGATCAGAACGACGCACCTGTGAAATCCACTTTGCAGCCCCAACCAGAAGAAGTGGAGGACTGCGATATAGGAACTGAGAAAGAATCCAGGATAGTAAAGATATCTAAGTTCCTCCCTCCCAAGGTAAAAGTCCAGTACAGAGACCTACTCAGACAGTATAAAGATGTCTTCGCCTGGTCCTATTATGAGCTTAGAATGTATGACACTTCCATAATTGAGCACAAGATACCTTTGAAGCCCGGGGTCAAGCCGTTTAGGCAAAATCTTAGGCAAACTAACCCCATTTGGTTGCCCGTGATTGAAAAGGAAGTTAAGAATCTTTTAAATGCGAAAATAATCGTACCTCTGAGGTACTCGGACAGGGTGGAAAATTTGGTCTCGGTCAGGAAAAAGAACGGAGAAATCAGACTGTGTGTGGATTTCCAAAATTTGAATAGGTCTTCTCTTAAGGATAATTATCCGCTCCCCAAAATGGACCACGTCCTAGAAAAGGTAGTTGGAGAAAATCGAATGTCTATGATAGATGGGTTCTCTCGGTATAACCAAATCGCCATGAACGAGCAAGACAGAGAAAAAACTGCTTTCACCACTCCATGGGGTACATTCATGTATGGTAAAATGTCGTTTGGTTTGATGAATGCAGGAGCTACATTCCAGCGCTCTATGGACATTGATTTCGTAGGAGAAAGAGACAAGTTCGTAGTCATCTACCTTGACGATTTGACAGTTTTCTCTAAAACCGACGAAGAACATTTGATCCATCTAAACAGACTTTCGAAAAATGCCGCAGGTATGGTCTGTCTTTGAACCCAAAGAAATCACATTTCGCTATGCGGGAAGGTAAGCTTCTGGGACATATCGTATCTAAGGATGGGATCTGGATTGATCCTAAGAGGATTGAAGCAATAGAAACTATAAATATTCCCAGAAACGTAAAAGAAATTCAATCTTTCTTAGGTACAATAAAATTTTTACGAAGGTTTATCCCCAATTTTACTGAGATTGTCAAATTGATCACAGGAATGTTAAAGAAATATAGCAGAGTAAATTGGACGACCGAGGCTAAATCATCGTTCGTGCATATTAAAAAAGTCATCAGCAAGGCACCTATGTTAGCAAGCCCAGATTACTTGAAAGATTTCCTCATCTTCTCATTTTCTTCTGAACATACTATCGCCGCGGTGCTCCTGCAACAAGATGACGAAGGATTCGAATGACTGATCGCGTTTTTTAGCAAGATCCTTAGAGACGCCAAACTAAAGTATGACATAATAGAGAAACAGGCGTACACAATGGTAAAGGCGCTAAAATCATTCAGAACCTACGTATTGCATTAAAAAATTATCATGTATGTGCCAACCAGTGTTGTGAAAGATATATTGGTATAGCCAAATAGTGACGGAAAACGAGGGCGTTGGCTCGCTAAAATAAAAGAATTCGATCTGGTAGTCAAGCCGACTAAATTAATAAAGGGACAGGGTCTGGCCAAACTCTTGGCTGAGTCAAATCTTAGAGCTCTTGATATTAATTGCCTCCAAGGGGAAGACGGAGACGCACACCTGCACAAGCCAGATGAACAGACAGATCCAAGCAAGGTCGAAGAAAAGTTCATATCGTTAGGCTGGTATAAAGACATAGTGTTCTACTTTTTAAAACTGAGATGTCCAGATTGGCTATCACCAGCCAAATGCTGAACTTTAAAACTTCATGCTGTAAAATATTGCATCGCCGAAAATCAGCTATACTGGAAGGATCCACTCGGGTTCCTACTAGTCTGTTTGGTTGAGTCGGAAACTCCACAGGTTATAGAGGAATTTCATGAAGGAGTCTGTGGAGGACATCAGGCATGGAGAGCCACAACCTACAAGATCTTGAGGGCTGGATACTATTGGCCGAAACTATTTTCGGACGTCAATGCCAAAGTACATGCCTGCAACCCGTGTCAAATATTCGCTGGTAAACAGAAGCTCCCGGCACTGCCACTCGTTCCAATCAAAACTGAAGCTCCATTTCAACAATGGGGTCTAGACTTTATAGGGGAAATTAATCCCCATTCCAGTGCTCAGCATAAATGGATCCTAACAGCTACGGATTATTTTACTAAGTGGGTGGAAGCCATTCCAACCAAAAGGGAAACAGACTCGGTGGTAATCGATTTTTTGGAGGAAAATATCTTGTCAAGATTCAGGTGTCCCCGAAAAATAGTTATTGATAATGCCCAGGCCTTCAAGTCCATGGCTATGATTAGCTTCTGTCAGAAGTACAATATCTTTCTCGACCATTCCACTGCTTATTACCCTCAGGGAAATGGGTTGGCCGAATCATCCAACAAGAACCTGGTAAACATAATCAAGAAGGTACTGGATGAAAATAAAAGGTCCTGGCATGTGCACTTGAAGTACGCATTGTGGGAAAACCGCATTAGCACTAAAAGGTCTATCAGCATTTCGCCATTTCAAATGGTCTATGGCACAGATGTTGTTCTACCTATAAACCTAGCGTTACCAGTGATGAAGTTATGGCAGGATCAAAACGAAGAACCCAATCATGTAACCAGGAGAATTAATCAGCTGATCGAGGTTCAATAGCATAGAGTGGAAGTCAATGATAAAATGCAGAAGTACCAAGATGATATGAAAGCATTGTTCGACCTCAAGGAAAAAGATAGAGAATTCCTCCCAGGTGACTTAGTATTAAGATGGGATGCGAGAAGGGAAGAAGACGCGAAGCATAGCAAATTTGACCACCTTTGGTATGGACCATTCAGGGTTTCAGCTCCAGAAGGGAAAAATTCCTTTCTTCTGGAAAATATAGATGGAGAAGTCCTCAGTGCCCCTGTCAACGGGCGATATCTAAAACACTACATGACATAACAGTTGTAAAAAAAATAAAAATCGTAAATAAATAAATTTTATGTTTTGTACATACGTATATTTTCATTTGAACATTTACTTTTAATTTTCGGTTTTTTATTCCTAAAACTCTCGACACATTTCCAATAAGATTCACATTTTCTTTTTACAGGATTCCAGCTGCAAACGAAACTAGCAGGAAAAGTAATTTGTAGGTTGGTGTCAGAAATAGAGTGGCATAAAACAGGTGATACCTCAAATAGTTTCGTATTGCGCAAAGAAAATGAAATAAAAAGGTAAAAATAAACTTTCTCAAAAATCTATGTTATGAAAGACTGTTAAAGTAAATCAAGGTAACATCTTTCAAACGACAATACAAAATGTTAGACAGGAGGATCATTGCTTGGTTTGATAATTTTTGTTTCTAAAATAAGATTGAATGATACACTTAATCAAAAATGGGCAGTCGAAATAAACCATCCCCGAAGTTATCTACCAGAATCAGTCTCGAGTTGTTTTCGACCCCCTTATCTTCAGTAAATGAATCGTTGCTTTGTATCCTGTCTATCTTTGGGTCTAACTTTAGCAATTCACCGTCTTCCCGAGTTATTGAGAAGGGATAAAAGTATTTAATTTTAAACCTCGGGGGTTTCGAAACAGATCTTGATAGGAAAGCAGGTTTTCACAACTACTTGATCTCCTGCTAAGTGAAGGAACGTTTAGAGCGATCTTAACTTTCCTAGGTTTTTCAACAGCATCGGAAGAATCAAAGCTTGCTCAAACGGAATGCCCCTTTTAAAAATTTTAATTTCCTTTTCTCCCTAAGAACGAAGGTGTTGTGAAGGTCAAGAGAAGCTTGGTACTAAGTAATTAAAATGAGTTGACAGACCTCTGATGAAAAATATTACACAGATATCAGCCCTGATACAAACTTATTGCCCCCATCTTCGTGCTCAAAAAGTAAATTATAAGACAGGTGGTGAAAGGAAATTCAAAAATGATTGCCCCCACCTAGTCCAGGAAGACGATGAAAGGAAATTCAAAAATGATTGCCCTCATCTCAACATTTAAATGCATAAATATTTACCGAAGTGGTGAAAGGAAATTCAGTGAAAGGGGCCAGACAACTTCACCGGGGTACTGAACATGATCACTGGCAGTGAAGAAATGTCTAAGATATCTATAAGGTTGTTATACATAAATATCACTCTACTCTGGTAACCAATTCTTTCCAAAAACCTGATCCACACCCCAAATTTAGACGGGACTTCCCAATTTAAAAATATATAATCTCACCCAAAGGGGTTGGATCCAATGGTGGAAAGCGAGGAGTTTTTCATCGTTGGGCAAGGTTCAATTCTCATGAGGGATTTACCTGGAGCCATGGGGACACCTTGAGGTAGTGGTCGAACGTGTGGTTGCACCCAGAGATACTATAATAAATGGTATCGTGACCCGTCCACACATAAGTGGATCAAATCCCACCCCCATGTCCTTCAACTTTTTTAAAGTCGTCCGATGAGAGCCGAGTAGTAAGCCAAGATCTGAGCAGCGCCGAGGAGCACTCTACAACCTCTGCCGAAGGGGAAACAACCAGTGGAGGATCCGACGCTCGACTTCCGTTGTAAGGTAGAGCCGGCGCTGGACATCAGGTCCAGGGGCGCACTGGGTTTTTTAAAACACGCATTATTACAAAGGGAGAGCCAAGAGAGAGCCAACGCTCCCCCTTCTGACCAAAGGGAGCACCAGGCCCATAGTGGACTTCAGCTCCGCTCATTTTTTTGCCTCGGCGCACCAGTATACAACCAAAGGAGCATTGACAAAGGAAGATGAAAGAAACACGCCCCTGAGCACTCTGCGCCCTCCCATCCACTCTGCGACATTCCTACAGACCATGGATGCCTCCGGGGAGCCTGATCCACCTTCGAAGGTTCTATCTTTCAGAACCATGATAGCTTCTAGCCCCAAACTCCCTCCATCTGTGACTCAGCAGAAGTTTGTAAAGAAACTGGACACAATCCCTTCGGTCGCCCTCCCGGAAGAAGAAACCTGCAAAGCGGCCTTGAATTTGGCTGAGAGAGGCCTCATAGGATAGTTCATGGGCCTCTGGCCCTCACCCAAAACCGTGGAAGAGTGGACTCAAAGGAACTGGAAGCCATTGATCAAAGAAGGAATCAAAATTTTTTTCGTAGGTAAGGGTTTCTTTGTGTTTGTTTTTGAAAACCCGGAGGACAGAGGAGTAATTTTCAGGAATGGGCCATACTTTATGGGACCCCAGGGCCTTTACCTAAACAAATGGACGCCAGATTTTGAATCTACCCAAGATGTCCCTTTTGTTGTCCCGGTTTGGGTCAGGCTCCCTCATTTACCTCTCCATTGCTGGAATCAAAAATCCCTCCATATTATTGGCAATGCACTGGGAAAATACATAGACCAAGCAGCACGAAAGGATCAGTATTCTTGTGCACGTATTTGCGTAGAAGTGGATCTAGAAGAGGGGCTATCGGAAGCAATCAAGCTCAATGTAGCAGGGTGGACGCATGTTCAGGAGTTGGACTACGAGCAACTACCTTTTAAATGCAGACATTGCCATGGGCACGGACACTTTGCAAAGCATTGCAAGAAGAAGGTTGAGGAACAAGTAGACAAACAGAATGGGGAACAATGGACCCTGGTCCAGAAAAATGAAAACACAAAAAAAAGCACAGGTAAAGGCAAGATGGTCGAAGGTCCTAGCAGCTCCAGAGCGGGCCAAGAAGCGAAAGCAAATCCAAATGGGATAGAAAGTGCACAGAAAAATCAAACAAATTCAACCCAAGAGAACATGGAACAGGCAGACACACCACCTTCAAACAAAGAGGGAAGGGAGCCAGTACAGACTGAATCCAATCAAGGCAGCCCCTCCAATCCCTCATACGCATAAATTGCAAGGAAAAAACCAGTGGAAATCTCAGTTTCTTCAGAGGATGAAACATATGAGCAACCCTCGAAAAAAGCAGGAAGGAAATCCCACAAAGAAAAGAGGGAGGAGGAGGTGGAAAGACTCAAAATGAAAGGAAGCCAGTCTATAATAGAAATGTCTATTGGGCAAAACATCAGACCAAGGCCTTCCAAGGGAGGCCTCAACCTCCCCCCCTTAAGTAAATAATGAATCTCGTCTCTTGGAATTGTAGAGGACTGGGGAATCCCTCCAAAATCGAAGCAGTAAAGGACCTTTTGAAAGCAGATCCCTCAGATATTCTCATGCTCCAAGAGACCAAAATAGAAGGGCAAGCCCTTCTAGAGATTAGCAGTTCAAAGTGGAATAAAATATTAGGCAAAGCAGTCAACTCAAGGGGAACCTCTGGAGGCCTGACAACTCTTTGGTCGGAAGACCTATTCCATTTAAATAAGCATCATGAAACCCAGCACTGGATATTTACGGCATTGAAGCACAAAGCAAGTAAGTTGACCATTTCTCTCTTCAATCTTTATGTTCCTGTTTCCTACTCTGAAAAATGAGAATGTTGGAATTCCCTCTCTGTCTTTTTAGAGGAGACTTCTCCTAGCAATATCATTATAGCCAGGGACCTAAATATTGTAATGAAAGCTAAAGAAAAGAGGGGGGGCGCCAACACTAGAGACCCCTTGCTGGCCAAGGTGGAAGAGATCACACAGACTTGGGATCCAATTCGAGGCATTTATACTTGGTCCAATAACAGAGTGGGACTAGAACACATTTCTGCTCGGTTAGAACGATTCCTGGTACAAAGCTCCATAATGATGAACAAAAAGATCATCATCACCAAAATCCTTCCTAAGCTCACCTCAGATCATAAGCCAATACAGCTTCTCCTGGAAGAGGAAGAAGACCTGGGCCCTATTCCTTTCTATTTCATCCCTCAATGGATCAAGAGAGATAGTTTTATAGAGATAGTGAAATTAGCTTGGGCTAGATCCTTTTCTGGATCCTCAAGTTATGTGTGGGAGCAAAAGTTGAAAGCCACAAAACAAGCCCTGAAGGACTGGATAAAAAAACCAGCCTCTACTCCCACCGAAAAAAGAAGAGAAGCAGTGTAGTCACTGCAGACCTTACAAACAGAAATGGAAAGCAAAGACATCACTGCGGAGCTGCTGGAAAAATAAATAAAAGAGCAACGATCCACATATCAATCTTTTCGGAAGGAAGAAGAATACTAGAGACTCAAATCCAGAAGTCTCTGGCTGAAGGCTGGGGATAGGAACACCTCCTTCTTCCATCGGCAATATAGAGCAAGACTGTCCAGAAATCACATAGCAGAAATCAAAACAGTGGAGGGCCAAGTTTGCAAAGGCTACAATCAAGTCAAAGTTGCCGCATAAACCCACTTCAGGAATTTATACAGAGAAGGTACTCAAAGTAACGAAGAGGAGACTGTCGATTTCCTCTCCAACATCCCTTCCCTCATCAGCCTGGAAGATAACGCAATCCTCTGTAGACCAACAACAGAGGAATAAATCATTAATGTTATCTGGTCCATGGATGCAAACAAGGCACCAGGGCCTGATGGATTTACAATCCATTTCTACAAAACTTGCTGGCATATTATCAAGGAAGATCTCCAGAGAATGATAAGTGGGTTTATGAAAAAATCCAAGGTAGGGGGAGGAACTAACTCCACTTACTTGGCTTTAATCCCCAAAGAATCCAACCCCGATACATTTGCAAGGTTCAGGCCCATATCGCTGTGTAACGCCTCCTATAAGATTCTGGAAAAACTCCTAGCAAATAGGATCAAGACGCTGCTAAAAAGATTGATCTCCAGCCCTCAAGGTGGTTTTGTGGAAGGTAGGCACATTCTGGACAATGTAATCCAAGTCCAGGAGACAATACATACAAGTAAACAATGCAAAGAGAAAGGAATGTTGATAAAATTAGACATGGCGAATGCGTTTGATAGAGTCAATCGCTCATTCCTTTGCAAAGTTCTTCTCACCTTTGGCTTCTCGCCTCATTTTTTTCAGCTAATTAAATCCTGCATTGACAGTCCATGGATTGCCCCACTAGTCAATGGCCGCCCAACCAATTTTTTCCAAGATCAAAGAGGAATCAAGAAGGGATGCCCTCTCTCCCCTTTCCTGTACATCTTAATGGTTGATTCCCTTAGTAGAAAACTCACTACGGAAAGATTAGCTGGTAACATTCCGAGTCTCAAACCGTCCACTGGAGCAGAACCTTTGAATCATGCGCTCTTCGCCGACGATTCCCTCCTTCTTGGGGGAGCCTCCATCAGAATTGCCAAATCTTTTGACACAATCCTCAGAAATTATTGCAGAGTATCGGGAGCCTTAGTGAATGAGAGAAAAAGTGAAGTCTTTAGCTGGAATATAAGTTAGCACGAACTCAAGGCATCACCACTCTCCTTGGGTTCAAAGGACAAACAAAATGGGACAGGTTTAAGTATCTCGGCCTTCCCATAATCTCTGGCGTTAACAAAAGATCGCTTTGGAGTGATGTCATCTCCAAAATTAAATCAAAAATTTCAGTGTGGGGAGGCTACTGGTTGACTAAGGGAGGCAAAGTAATCTTAATTAAATCCCTGTTGTCTGCGCTTCCAATCTTTCAGGCGTCATTTCTTCTAGCACCAAGAAATGTGATGGAGCAAATATCCAAACTCCTTAGAGATTTCCTGTGGCAGGGAGGGAAGGGAAATGAAAAGAAAATGCATTTGGTGTGCTGGGACGTGGTTAAAAAATCCATGGCAGAGGGCGGGCTGCAAATTAGAGACCCCGCACTTGTAAACTTAGCGCTGGGAGGAAAGATTTTGTGGAAACTAATCCACGAGCCCACGCACCTGGTCAGCGACACCCTGCATGAAAAATACAAGCCCAACCAAACTCTCAGCAACCTCCAAAATGAGAGCTCAGTCAGTTGTATGCAGGTGTGGAAATTGTGTTGCAAAAGCAGCAAATTCTTCAAAAATTCGCTCTATAGAACGCCTGGCAATGGAAAACGCACGCATTTGTGGCTAGACCGCATCATGGGAAGGGAACCATTGGCTGAAAACATGGATATAACAGATCTCAGAGACTGGTTGCAGAGAGCAGGAGTCAATATATTATATGACCTCTCGAAATGGGATGAGCATGGAGACTGGGCAGGACGGGATTTTCATGGAGTCCCAGCCCGGTTATCACTGCAACTATCCACTTTTGAAGATTTGTTGGAGGACGCCGCCCCTGTCAATAGAACTATGAAAGATAGCTGGGGTTGGGGCCAAACAGGTGTATACACCACGGCAGAAGGATATAGAAACTTGAAGGCTTCAAGAAATAGCATCCAAACTCCGGCATTCTGGAAAAACGTCTGGGAACTGCTAGCCGTACCTAAAGTGAATTTCTTCTTTTGGACCCTGGTGCACAATAAACTTCTAACGGGAGATAACCTGGAGAAAAGGAACATAGTGGGACCTCACAGATGTGTGTTATGTAGCAATAATTCTGAAACAGCCCAGCACTTAGTCATGGAATGCATCTTTTCCAAAGAGGTCTGGGGACTCATCCTACAGGAGCTCCAAATTTCACTTCAACCACAGAATTCTGTTGCGGAGCTCTTTGCCTCTTGGAGTTTCATCTATCCCCAACGAATCCCCTCAAAATCCATTTGGCGCAAAATCTGGACAACGATTCCAAAGTATGTATGTTGGCAGATTTGGTTGGCACGCAATCAGCTAATTTTCAAAGAGTTGTGGCACAACCCGATGCAAGTGGCTACAAAAGCTAAATCCTTCCTCCTGGAAGCGGCCCAACAACATTATTTTAAAGAGGATCCTTTGTTATTGCCCGAGGAAAAGAGGTGGCTAGGCCCTCTTGTGCCTTATCCAGGTAAGCTTCCTCTCTCCCCTCATTCTGTCACACCGGATTGGTGCATAAGAGATGATGACGACACTTTCCAGTCTTGGTGGCGGTCTCAAAATTTACCCACAATTTTCTTTGACGGGGCGTCTAAAGGAAATGCCAGTGTCACTAGTGCTGGGGGGGTCATCTACTCCCCGAAGGGGTCTACAAAAGACTATTTCTGCTGGGGATTAGGTCAGAAAACCAACAATCAAGCTGAGATGCTAGGGCTCATTAAAGCTTGCCACATTGTCAGAGAAAAAGGAATCAAAGACCTTCAAGTATTCGGAGACTCGGAGATAATAATAAAAAACTTAAACAAGGAGACTCGGTTTAGCAATGCCGGCCTAAACAAAACCTTGGACAGATTGAAGAGAGTTCTTCAAGACTTCAACTCGTGCAAGTTTTATCACATTCTTAGAAATTCAAACACTGAAGCTGATTAGATGGCGAACAAAGGCAGCACACTCATGAAAGGACTGCTAATTATAAACAATGAAAGATTTGTTCAAACTCCTTGAGAATGTTGAAAAACAAAAGCAACAGCAGTTATTAAACTGTATTGTAATAGGGGTCGCTTCGGCTAAAACCCATTTTCAATTCAGATAAATAAATTTCATACCCGTTATAGTTAAATATATATATATATATATATATATATATATATATATATATATAATCTCATTCTTTTGATGCAGGACGAGAGACTCAAGAGCTGTTGAATCTCCTAGGGTCGTTTCGACTGTCTTGAAACTTACCCAAAGTTAGTAGTGGGAAAGGGAAAATTGTGAAAGAGACTACAACTGTGTTTGGAAAAAGTATCTGATTTTTGAAAAAAACTTCTCGAGGTAAAAAACAAAGTCTTTTCCCCCTTCGATCCTTTTTCCTTGGAATTTTTCCGCATGTTTGAGCTTTTGACTCCATTTAACCAATATTGGCATGTGGTCTACTGTTCTTCCTGCCTCACAGGAAGGCGTGATCCCTAGTTGGAGCCTATGTTGGATCCGCCCTTCTTTTATTTTTACCCTTCACAATTTTCAATCTTTGATACTTCAAATCTAAATATGGCCTTTTGATTTCCCCCACCCCCCGAAACTTTGAAAACTCTGCAACCTTGTTGAATAAGCAGCGATGTTTTTTCTACCCTCAAAACAAGTCCACTTTTGTAAGAAAGTTCGCTCTCTTTGTTTTATTTCGGGATCTCGCAAGTCGGATACTTTAATCCTTGAGTTCCCGCGTCCTGATTCATGAAGCGGCGAAGTCGTTTTAAATTTTCTCCCGAGGCATTAACTGGGGTAAAATCTTTTAACTCATGATTCGACGTCGTCGGGGTTTTCGCGCCTCGACCTTCGTCAAACCCAAGTTTTTATTTTTACAGTCCTGAGAGCCGAGAACACGAGGTATTTTTGTGATAACCCTGGTCGAGGATTAAAGGCAAAAAGATAACCATGGTTAAATCTGTTCTCAGCGTCTCGCCACTCGGCACTATCTTTTCGAAAGTTCCGGCGTCTAAAACCCCGACTCACGAAGTCGCGACGTAATTATAACAAGATTAATTAGTCGCCTAATCTAAAGATTTACTTTCCCTTAATTGAGTCTTAATTATCGCCATCTCGCAGTTTCGCGACTCGGCATACAAATCTCTCAGAAACTTGTCTTCGAAGTTCCGAGTCACGATATGGCGAATAAAATGATTATGAAATTAATGATGCTCCAAATCACGATTACTATTAATTAAACCAAAATCGGTCCTCGCAGTCTCGCGAGTTGAAGACTCAAAATGTTAAAAGGAAATTCACTATGCAGCGAACAGCGAGAAAATTATTAACGTTGCTAAGTTTTGATATTTTAAATTAAAGCAAGATATGTCCCGTGCATCGAGGCTTGCACATTTCCCGAGGTAACTATTTGCTCTCCATACTCCGACTGACTGTCAAACCGCCAAAATTTATGACATTAATGGGAAGATAAGGTAAATCTATGTGTAAGATCAGATTTTTACGGCATAAGTTTATTTCTAATTTCGAATTGACAAGATCGTTGTGGAAAGGTACTGTTTTTTCAAATATATGCAAGAGTTACGTTTCATTATGCATTTTTCATAACATGCGGAGCTCATCGTTTCTGAGTTAACTACTTTCTGCATGTATACACAGTTCTATGGAAGGAGAGAGAAAACGCAAACTACGGCCATGGCTCCGCGGAAAGAAACAAAAGAGAATTTCGAAGTCGCGGGACATGGCTCAGACAATGTAGTCGATACTTCACCCCGAAGTGTCGAGTCGATCCCCGACTGGTCATTTGTGTCAAATGTTCTGCAAGAAGAATTGGTAGCTTACTCAGACGACTCCGATGACATCGAAAAGGATGATCTACACAAAAAGTACAAGATAATCGTCCAATCCAGGATGCACAATGTAGCAACCAGGCCACGGTTGCTTCTGTATTACGACATGATCCGGTGGGCATTGGACCACGTAGACTTACCTACCAGGACGATCATGAACAACCAGCAAGTTACTATCGGGACTTTTTGGCCCGATCATCTACAAACCATGTACAAGATACCTTCGATGTCTGAATGAAAATATGGTGCCGAGTTCCTGGAGGAATTCAAAGAGAAAGAGTGCACCGAGTACGACAAAACCATGCCTGGTTTGATTAAAGATTGGGTTTCGTACGCTGCGAAATTCAGAGCAAGTGACCAGGGCATGTATTCTATTGCTTCTTTGGAGCCACAGTATAAATATGTGGCCATGATGACATGCCAGTTGTTTGGGCGAGAAGACACATTGCATTTCTACATCACATGGGTGCCTCTCATATTTTGGGTCGCAGAAGGTTGCTCGTTTAATTGGGCAAAGATGCTCTCAGACAGTTTGTCCAACAGGGTCACAGAATATCGGGAGCAGAAGGCAAGTGGGAAACCATCCTCGTTTTTTATGTCATCATATATCATGGATGCGGTATGTTCCATGACACCATTCCCCTTGATGAGTTTGGCTTGGAATCCAGCCCAAGAAAAACCCGTGCATGAGTATCATGACAAACTATGGGAGAATAAAGCATGAAAGTTCACATATGAGATTTTTAACTGGGTGATGGTACCCCTACACATCACCATCTTTGGATACCCAGGACCTCGCGTCTCGGGCAACATTGCAACAGGTCTGAGTGGCATAGAGGATTGGTATGTGGAGGCAGAGTTTTCGTATTTCAGAGTTTTCGGGGCTTTTGTTCCCCCTCATGCGCTGCCCTTGTTCATCCCCGATAACTTGGCTTGTCGAGAGATCGTCTGGCAAATGGTAATTGGAGGGGTGAGCAAAGAACTCAAGGTTTACTCAAAGAAGGTATGGCCTTCTTTTCCCATTCGGCTGAATTCATATTCTTTATTAGATTTCGGGCATGCCAAAGTCGAGGCTACTGCCCTGGAGGACCTAAGTTTGGTCTCCATCAAAATTAAGAAACATGATCCACAGAGGGTTGTGAGCAAACATTTGGCTCATTGTGGGCTCAAGAAATTCGAACATGAAAATTCTCCCTCGGACGACATTTTCCGAGGGGCAAGATCTTATGAAGAAGTGTTAGCCCAGATCCAATCATTAGCACCTGAAGACACATCATCTGTATTAAAGTTCCAGGAACATAGACGAAAATGTCTCCCCTCTGTGTTGGGAGGTTCGGCCGTTGCCGAGACAAAACAGAAGGATGTTGAAGATTCTGCAGACGTAATGTCTAACCTTGGACAACACCAAGAAGGGGAGCAAACAAGCCATCCCGAAGCAAAAGAGAAGACTCCGGATCTGCCAAGAAAACATAATTCGGAGGCTGAAGAAAAAAATCCAGACCCACTGAGGAAACAGATGTCGGATACTGAAGGAGAATCTCTAGGTATGCCAAAGGAGAAAAACCCTGTCGATACTCCAAAATAATCGGCAAAACAAATAGAAGAGCCCATCACCTCGATCACACCCTTGTAGTCAGCATAGGGAAATGTCAGCAAGGGATGGATATTTGATGAAGAACTGAGGCCCATAATAGCCGAGGAACTCCCTCCAAATGAATTCTTTTTTGATAAAAAGAGAAAGGCGGTAGTGAAAAGAGAGTTCTATCAAGAGGGAGAGTCCACTGCGAAAAAATATAAAATCATGACAGATGGCAAAAATAAGAAAAGTGACCATCTCGCCACTGAAATCGCGGGAACACTGGGGGCATACGCTTCGGCATATCAACTCTCAGTTGGGCTTTTAAATAACCAACTAAAAAGGAAAAATCGCCTAATCAGGACCCTCGAGGCTAGATTGGCTACAGCCGCAGAGAATGCTAAAGGTCAAGCCAACATGGAGATAGAACATGCTAGAGTGGCCGATAAAAATGAAATAGAAGTGCTCAAAGCCAAGCTGGAGCAAGCACATCTAGTGATCCGAGATGGTCAGATACAGGCGGGTCAACAGAGGACTATGATCATAGAGCTGCAGACTCAGGTAGAGGTTGCTGAAAGCAAGGTGATCTATGTCGAGGGGTTTAAATCCCGAGCGATCGATATTCCGAGCAAGATCTCTTCTGCACAACAGAGTTTGCTAGATAAAGTGGGAGTGATTCGAGAGGATTGCCTGTTGATGCATCGGATTTCTGAGAACCTGACCGTCAGAGAAAGGAATGCAGAAGAAACTCGGGTCGCCTTTCAGGAGGCGGTGATAGCTACGAACAACAAAGTTTCGGCAAGTTCTTCCGGACTCACCATCTCAGAACAAACTAGAGGTAACATTCTATTGAAGGATTGGGAGCATAACATTACCCTAGGCAAGGAACATGCCCAAAAAGTAACCAATTCATTAGAAGAAGCCTTCAATGCTATAGATGGCGAGCTCTTGGGTATGGAGAGTGGAGGCGACGCAGAAACATTAATGCAAATGAATGTAGAACAGATCTCGCTCGATCTGAAAGAGAAGGATGAGAGAGATTCGGCCTATATCTCTCGGATGGACAGGGTGGACATGGCTCAAGTTGACAAGCACTTAATCCAACCCAGCACACAACTAAGTGCCCTCGACATCGTCGATGCACAAATGGGAGACAAGCTGCAATAGTTAGCCCAAGAATGTTACTTCGTCGAGGCCAGCTGTCAAGCGGAACCTTTGTAGCTCGTATCTCAGTTTGTGGAAAAATTTAGCACCTGCACCGAATCCGCGCGAAGACGAGCACCTGGCACCAATTCAAAATAGAGTAGGAGAAAGGGAGTGATTTCTGTCCTCTCGGTCGTAACCGAATTTGTGAAACCGTTGAGATTCTAACTGATCTGTAAAGTTGTATAAATATATCACAGAAAGAAAAAGAAAGGGATGGACCTTTTTTGTGTCGATTATAATAGAGTTTTTGCATTCGAGATGTTAATATAAGCAAATCTGGAGATTCTCGATTCTGTCAAGACTGTGTTACAAGTTTGTTTCTTTGTATTTCATGTTTCATTTCATTCCATTATTCATGATTGATGTGCTTTGTTATACTTTAGTACGACCACTACTATAACAAAAGGATTTTGGTTTTCTATATTTGTTTATTGTCTTTCCTCTGCACCAGCTATCAGCGGGTGTAAGACCAATCTGCACTTTCAGAATTCTACATATATTCTTTGCTATGTCAGTTATTTTCTTACTAATTTCCTCTTCTGTTTATATGTGAGTTTTCTCTTTGACAGGAACCTTGCGTTATATGCAGCTAAATGTTTCTCTTTCACATCACACCTTTATTTTAATATATAATACAGTTACGGAAAAGAGCCTTCAATTTGCATTTCTATTTTATTCCAAAAATTTTAAAATTCTCTTTATTTCGACCAAATCGAGACAACATTTAATCTCTCTTTAAATCCTTTCCTACTCTTACTGTTCCCCCATGACTATCCCTGCAGCAGCACAGCCTAATATCGAACCCGGACTATCGAATCAAACACATATTGCTTTAAACCTTTTTGACATAATATTGAAAACTGCTAATAACCGGGAGGAACTTGAACGTTCATGGGTAGCTATTGAACAAGATATAACTACTCAGGAACGGTTGGAGGCTAGACGACGTGAACGTAGAAATCTTCCCTAGTTTCTTATACCGAAGGTTGACATTACCCTCTTACGCATATTTCACCTACTTTCAGATGCCTTGACACTGTACTTTTTGAGCCTTAAGTACAGACTCGAGAACAACAATATCCCTCACAAAAATTATGACAAATTAACTCAGGGGGATACAGCCTCTGACAATAGGTGGTGAAAGTTGCATGGAATCCATTGAGTGAAGAAATGCTAGTAGGGGGCAAAGAATGGTACCATTTACGCGCATCCCCTGCTAACGAGAACATGAACATCTTCAGTAACACATCCTCATGATGTATCTCCCACTGACGCATGAGTTCATGAAACTCACTGAGGTGCTGAGCAGGGTTGTCCTCTTCACACTT
>ML793480.1:224984-235026 GCA_009831015.1 Picea engelmannii | reverse complement strand
TGTTCGCTTAGTGGAATTGATTAGGCATTATAAATTATTATGGTGAATACAATTATTGAACACAAAATTATATATAATGGGCATTTACTTAGATATTGAATGCCATGATGCACGAAATGAAGTGAGAATAATGAAAGGTTATACCTACCTTGGTGAAATGATATGATGGGCTTTTATAGAAAAAAATTAATGTAGGGAATTAGAAACAAATCTAGAAGTAGGGAATAAATTTAATGTAATTATGTGTTAATTATTTTTCTAATCAAAATGATTTGATCAAGTAAAGGATTAATTATGGTGATCAATCCCATGTGTTCTTATTTCCTAGTATGACTATAACTTAACAAACCATTTATTTTTATTTCCTAGCATGAAAATTTTCGATGAGATAAGATTTAAGGATAGATTACCTTTTATTAACATCACATTTCCCATGAAATATGATTGAAGGATACATGACCACTCTTAACTCCAAGATCCATCTATTGGGATATTGACCTAGAAGGGAAATATTACAAGATTACTCAAAGGTAGTCTTAAAAGTAATGTCTCTATCAGTGACCAAACTCTCTTTCTTTACGATCAATGGTTTTCTAACCTAATGGAGTATTCATAAAATATTTCAAATTTACCATAAGGCTCATGTACTCTAAATATCTCAATGAATATTAGTGGGATTATGAAGACAAAGATAAGAAGATGATCATCCAATTCATATTTAGTCATAAATGATTAGTCTCTATCTAGCATATATTATAAAACTTAGCATTATCCCTCAAAATATTTCTAGGAGAAGACATATAGATATATACCTTTGAATTCTTTGCCAATTAGTTTTAAACTACCTCTCGTTTGCCACCAACTAAATTCCTTGGTGCAACATAATTATACTAAGAAGCTTTCAAATTAGTTTAAACTACCTACAAGTTTATATACATTTATCAAGCTTTAACTATAAGGAGTCAGACTATGATACAATTCAAAACATAGATATGTTGGGTTATAATAGTTCCCTTTATAACAAAAATTTTGAGTTGAAATATCATGTCTAAATTAATAACAAATTTTGAGTTGAAATATCATGTCTAAATTAGAATTTAATATGTTGATTATAGTATTTCTATATTCTTGAAGTTGAGAGCGTTAGTTCAAATTTTAGGTAATAAGAATAAGAATCTTGAAGAAACTCAAGTATGTGAATCTCTTGATGAAGATATTTAAAATGAATATATTCCATTCCATTCTCTTATGAGAAATAGTACTTACACGAGTCTGTTCAGTCAGTATCTACCTTGAGTTGTTGAATGACACATAAAGGTAGTAGTTGAGTAACGTTTGATGAACAACAATAATGCATATTAATAAATGGGGTTTGTAAGGATAAGGAGGTGTGGTAGAACATAATTGGTAGCATCGACATAGGATCTCATTAGTATATTTGTTTTGATTCCCATCATGGATGGCTTGTTATTAATATAACAAGGCTATCCTAAGATCATATATGTGTAGTCTAGTGGAATTGCATCACAATCTATTTTGTTAATGCATTGTTCAATGAAAAAGGTAATTTGGTGGTATTGTGTGATGAGGATAGATGTGCCCTAAATGTTGACCCATCCTATATGGTAGGGTTGAGGATGGGGTATAAAAAGAATATAAAGTTCATAAACTAGCTCATGGGATGCAATATTTCATTCACAACCATCGTCAATAATCAATTGGGATAGGTATTGTTTGATATGAAAATTGTGATGGTAGAGAGAGGAGTTAGTGGATGGGGAAGAGGTGGCCATTGAGGCAAGAATTTTATAACGGTTGGAGGAGTTGTCTAAATCAAGGATATCTAGTTTTGGTGATGAAGGTTTGGATATGGTTGTAGAAAGTAAACATAAAGTCATGAATATCTTGCAACAAATGAAAATCCATGATATCATGTGTGAAGGTATGGTGAAAAATATAGAATTCAGGCTTATGTGGGGTGATGAAAAAGGGTTGAGTGCAAGGAAAAAACTAATAGGTTTAGTAGACTGCTAGAAAGTGTGTTTGCAGACATTGCACTTTTCCACAAAAATAACACACTTAAAATCCTCATTAAGAGTGATGTTGGTAAATAAGAGCACAATATGTCATATAGAAGGTAGTAAACCACAATTAAATTTGATAGAACCACAACAGTGATAGTCTGGGTCTGATTGCGTAATTTCTCACTAATATGTTGGCATGACTAAAACTTAATTACAGTTAAAATATCCCTTGGTTAGTACATTGATAGGGTGGATCCAAATATGACATAATACTCATGTGTTCACATCTATATGGAATTTGACTTGGAGAAGGGGATCTCTGAAGTGATTCAACTCAACTTGGAAGGATCGATCTACATACAAGTTCTTAATTATAAGAAATTTCAATCAAATTGCAATGATCCATGCCATGATTATGGAAATTGCACTAAGGATTAAAAAAAGCACCAATCAACTAAAAATCCTCCAATGCAGCAAGCATAACAATTCCCTACTCCACCTAAAAACTCCAATAAAATAAAAGGACCTCACCTCCCAATAATAATCTATATTTTCCCCTTGCATTAGCAAGAAAAAATTTAAAATTTTCAGAACTGCTAGTGTCTCAAAAATTCCTTTTATAGATGCTTCTCCTCGCAACTCACCATTGAAAGAGTTTGTGCCATTAAAAATGACCCCTTTCTCAAATTCATCCAAGGATGTAATCCACCAAGTCTTGGAACATCTACCAAATCTTACTTAAAATCATTAGCTCATTAAGGTATGAGTTCAGGTTCTCACCGGGAACAAATCCCATCCTACCTAAGAGAAAGAGGTGGAAGATCAATTATAACTACATCCCATTGATGTCTTCCATAATATGTTGCAAACATGTAGCCCCAATATCATTTTTGTAAAATACAAGATTATAATCATGACACCTACAAAAGTGTATACTTAGCTACACACCTCCATGTTGATGTTTTGGTAGTTGCAGGGGGTATTGACCTCCAAGTGTGACCTTTGTAATTATAATAGAATATTTTGGAAGTAAGAGAACCATTAAATAGATTTGTGAAAACCCTAGAAGAGAAGTCGGGCCAAGGAGAATAATAATAAAGTATTCGAAGGATCCAGAAAGAGAAATCAACCACACTTGGAAAAGCCACCTGGAAAAGCTAGTATAAAAAAGGAGGCGCCTAGTTCATTTGGATACACTCTCTCACTCAGAAAACAAGGCACAATTCTAAGGAGCAACTATGGTAACAACTAGGGTGCAAGTCTAAGGAGAAACCGTAGTAGTTGGGGCACACGTCTTTCTGGTATCTCCTTCTTGTGCACTTCTCTTGGTAAAGGTACACTCTATTGGTATTGTGTTGTTGTTACAACAATGGTGTTTCAGGTTAGGGTTTATTTGTTGGTTCTAGTGTGGACTTTCCAGAATCATTCTATCTAAGAAAAGGTTATTGTGCTCAGGGGTGGCATATGTGAATGCTTATGGTTGGGTGACAATGATGTGACATTGTCTATGGTTAAATGAGCATATCAAAATTTTAGCATGATTTCAGAGATGGTTTCATTCGTAACATTCTAACCACTAGAAGGAAGATCCTAAGTTTCCCCAATTGTCAAGCTCGTTGAGCACTTACTGAACCCACCAAGAAGGTCACCTAAGTAGCCTGCATTTTTCCCTAGATCATATCTGCAAATTTATGAAGTTGAGAAAATAGGGTTTTCTCATAAAACCCTAGGTCAAGGCATCTAGCATTTAAAGGCAGAGTTGAATTTCATTCTTAGAGAAAGGAGGTCGCCTTGACATAGTACACTCATTGTGCTAGTTGCAACGCCATTTGCAATCCCAGTTGCAGTACTAGTTGCAGTTCCTCTAGTCCAGTGAAGTTTCTGGTAGCTCGTTTAGAAACTTATTGAAGGATGCTGAAATTATTGTTTCCCTAGATCAACTCGCTAGCCATTCTTCCGACAGTTCCAGCTAGGGTGTCTAGTTTTGTTGCGGAAGAAAACTCTAACCCAAATTCTTTGGGCACTTTTAGTGAAGTGTTGGGCCTGATTCTTGGTTGTCCTAGTGTGCCCTAGCCTAGTGCTCCTTTTTAAGTTAGACCGGTTGAAGTCAAAGCTCTGGTCAAAGTTAAAGTTATAATATGACTTTAGTCAAAATATTAGATTGATTAAGGTTGAGATTTTATATTTTATTTTCATTATATTACCTAAATCAGATTTTCGTCAAGAAAGCATATTGTCTTAGTACAGGGGACATGTTGGAGAGAATACTTGTCATCTTGAGTGAAGGAGACTAGGAAGAAAAGAAACAACACTCATTCTTGGAGATAAGACTCCAGGTTTCACATTTGATTGATTAAATTGATAAGTTTCCAATTTGCACATATCAATTTTGATAATTGCTACATTACAAGTAAACACTATAGTTGTGACAACAATATTTGAAAGGTTCTATTACTACTAGATACAATGAATACTTAGTATCATGTGAGTATTATTGATACAAATGCTTATTGTAGTTGTTTGCAAGATGAACTAACATCTCCTCTAGGAGATATTTCATTTTTTTCTTCCAGGCAAGTCACTTTTGTAATGATATGATGATTACCATGAAATTGTATTTTATTCTTGTTAATATAGATATGTTCTTATGAAAATGATATTATATTGGAAATGCTTTTTCTCTTGTTGTTCTTGTCTCGGGCAGGTTATCTTATAAATTCCATGGAGGTTACCATGGAGGAATGTGGTAGCATAACATTGGTTAAGGTGACAAGTGTCAAGAACAAGCATTGAAAAAACTCTCACAAGGTTCCAAGAATAAAAATCACCCATGGATTTGCGCTACCCAATTGCACGCAGACACATAGGCGGGCGCTACCTAAATTCTGGCAGAAAACGAAATGTGCAGAGTTATTTTAGCAGTTTTGAGTCACTAACTTGAAACTTGGATTATGAACAATTGAGAAGGTATTTTTGAAAATTGGAGGAGGATTTTGTTCATAACATGCCAAATAACAAAAACCTTTCTCAGGTTTTCAAAATGTGTTATTTTTTGAGAGATATTATACATAGAAGTGGCGCTACCTACTGTTTTATAATGGCGCTACCAAATTTCCTGTAGCGGTCACGGTTTTGATACGCCTTGTTGGGAGGTTGACACATGTCAAGGAGGTTTCAAATGGCTTATCAAGGATAATTTAGATGTCAAGGGACACATGCACCTAAGATTTAGCTCCAGTAAAGGCCTCATGTAATGAGGTGGATACATTTTATTAATGACTTCCAATAAATTCTTGAAAATTAGCAGTTTGTTGGATTTTTGTCTCTTTGATTGTTGCCACCTATCTCCAAGGCTTAGAATCCAATGGAGGAGATAGGATTCGACCTCCTAGGGTTATTTGGATGCTATTTTCTATTTAAGGAGAGATATCTCTTGAGGATAAAGGGGTTGGATTCATGATCCAAGAGAGGAGAGAGATAGAGGAATAGTTTATTTGCTCATTGTAAGCCTGAGGGCCTGTTGTAATTAGCATTTCTGCCATTAGAGATTCATGAGAGTTTCTTATCAGAATTTGTGTTCTTTGTTATCATTCTATCTTGTCATCTTGCTTGAATAATATTTACAGATTTTGAAGATCAAAAGCTGCCTTTGGTTAATGAATTCATGAGCTGCAAAGGATTTGTGGTAATTTCTTGTTAATCACAGATTATTGTTCAAGCACTCTTCCATCTATATTACAGAAAAGATCTATGTTATGTGGTTATTCTTCTCTTTGTTTGACTTCTATTATTTTATCCATCTTTTCATAATCCTTTTGTCTGGTAGGCGAATTTATTGCCTTTGATCTGTAGGATGTTGTGACTCCATGCCCAATGGAATGTATTTGCAGCAGTCTGATGCCCTCCTTTTTACTCTTCTCTTGTTGATCCACCTATTCAAACTATTTTAATCCATTTACATTTCTATGTTACCAAGCTTACTCTCATTTGCAGTCTAGGAGTGACTCTTGGAGTGATAACATAATTGGCTCCGTTGTCGGGGACGGAGATGAATGAGAAATCTTCCCTAGGAGAACGACATTGATCAGAGCTAGCTTTTGATGGTGAACAAAGGGTTGGTCACATATCAGAGACTGCATTATTCACTTGGCGACTCCACTCCATGAAAGAGGAACCTGTTGGCGACTTCACTGATATGGGATAGCAATAGCAATGGAAGCTATCTTGGCTCAGAGGTTTGCACCTCTCGATTTTTCAGCTATTCCTAGTTTTCCTAATCCCGTGCCTTCTTTCTCAGAATGCACAGACTTTCTTCCTATATTCTGTGGAGATGAAGGGGATATTCTTTCCCAACATCTCATAGATTTTCATCAGTGCATAGATCGGTTGAATATCTGTCATGAAGATTCTCTCATGAAGATGTTCGTATACTCATTAAACGATGATGCTCGAAGATGGTATCAATCACTATCTATGGCCAACATATCTTCTTTGCAAGAATTTCATGAAGCTTTCCATAAGTATTGCGAGAGGTATTATTCTTCTGATATACTTCTTGACGATTGTTGTGAAAATTTCAAGTCTTACATTCAACATACAATAGAGTATTCCTCGTGTGATAAGCTTTGTGAAGATTTTGATGAAAGAGAAATTAAGGAAGAGTTAATTCTTAAAGAGAATACTACAAATCCTTATATATTTTTGAAACTTGTGATAGTCTCATTCAAGATGAATTTGATTATGAAATGATTTGGGATAGTAATGTTGAAGACCAAGATCAGGATGTTTCCCTTGTCTCTAAAGTTTTAGAAGGTGTTGAAGCAGAAAAAGATAGAATTTGTGGAAAATTCTATTCTTCCTGTACCTGCATTTCAGATCCTATTGAACAATAGTATGTTGGAATTATTGAAGAACTGCAAGAAACGTTAATCCTACATTCATCACCAACAGTTGAGAAGCCATCTCTGCAAATCAACAAGCTTGCATTCACTATGCTTGAAAATGGATCTACAGACAATAACAAGCAACCTATGATGAGCAGTGAAATCAACCAACAACCATGTTCATATTTTCAGGTAGCAGAAAATGACAATCATTATGAGGAAGAGGTATTTCTTTACATTTTCATTGATCCTTTTGTTGATTATCTGGAGTCTTTGAGCAGTTCAAATGACAAATTTTTTATGTCAAAGGAAGGTTGGTCATGCTGCACTTTTGAATTACATATCAGTATTCTATGGTTTTCTACATTCATCATTTTCAAATCAAGTGATTTACCAATCAGTCAGATACTTGTATGGCTTCATTTGAAGCACAATTTTACCTAATCTAGAGTAAGCAGTTGATTAGGTAGGAGTAGAAAGAATAAAGTTCGGTTCTCGAGCATTTTGTTTACAATTAGTTTTCAATTTCAAATAAAGAGTAGAGGCGTTCTCAGGCATGCAGGTTTCCTGAGAAGAATTTAATATGGATAAGGCTACTAATATACAAGAGTTCTTAGAGCCTCACAGGGAGGACTCTATCCCCCATGGATCCTATGTTAGCACAAGATTGGTTAAGGTGCCAAGTGTCAAGAACAAGCATTGACAACACTCTCAAAAGGTTCCAAGAATCAAAATAACCCATGTATTTACACTACCGAATTTCACGCAGACACACAGGCGGGCACCACCTAAATTCACTACCTAAATTCTGGCAAAAAATGAATTGTGTAGAGTTATTTTACCAGTTTTGAGTCACTAACTTGAAACTTGGATTATGAACAATTGAGAAGGTATTTTTGAAAACTGGAGGAGGTTTTTGTTCATAAAATTCCAAATAACAAAAACCTCCCTCATTTTTTCAAAATATGGTATGGTTTGAGATATATTAGACATAGAAGTGGCGCTACCAACCGTTTTACAGCGGTGCCACCTAATTTCCTGTAGCGCTCACGGTTTTGATATTTTCCTTGTTGGGAGGTTGCCACCTGCCAAGGAGGATTCAAATGGATTCTCAAGGATAAGTTAGATGTCAAGGGACACCTAAACCTAATATTTAGCTCCATAAAAGGCCTCATTCATGAGGTGGAAACAATTTATTAATGACTTCCAACAAATTCCTGAAAATTCTCAGTTTATTGGATTTTTGTCTCTTTGATTGTTGCCACCTATCTCCAAGGCTTAGAATCCAATGGAGGAGATGCGATTAGACCTACTAAGGTTATTTGGATGTTATTTTCTATTTAAGGAGAGATATCTCTTGAGGATAAAGGGGTTGGATTCATGATCCAAGAGAGGAGAGAGCTAGAGGAATAGTTTATTTGCTCATTGTAAGCCTGAGGGCCTGTTGTAATTAGCACTTCTGCCATTAGAGATTCATGAGAGTTGCTTATCATACTTTGTGTTCTTTGTTATCATTCTATCTTGTCATCTTGATTGAATAATATTCACATATTTTGAAGATCAAAAGCTTCATTTGGTTAATGAATTCATGAGCTGCAAAGGATTTGTGGTAATTGCTTGTTAATCACAGATTATTGTTCAAGCACTCTTCAATCTATATTACAAAAAGGATCTCTGTTATGTGGTTATTCTTCTCTTTGTTTACCTTCTATTCTTCTATCCATCTTTGCATAAGCCTTTTGTTTGGTAGGCGACTTTATTGCCTTTGATTTGTAGGATGTTGTGACTCTATGCCCAATGGAATGTATTTGCAGCACTATGATGCCCTCCTTTTAACTCTTCTCTTGCTGATCCACCTATTCAAACTATTTTAATCCATTTAAATTTCTATGTTACCAAGATTACTCTCATTTGCAGTCTGGGAGTGACTCTTGGAGTGATAACAAAATGATTGGTCACAAAACTAGAAGAGTGTTGTTCCTAATTCTTATTATTTCATTTTTATTTTGGCTCTTGTTCCAGGAAGGTCACAAGTGATAGCTCTAAGAAGGAGCTACTGTGACGATTTTTATTGTTATTGTTTTTATTATTATTATAAGAGTATTATTATTGTCTATTGTTTTCCCTTGTTGGTCTTGTTCTGGGTAGGTCACGGGTCATAACTCTGAAAGGAGATATAGTGACAGTTGTAGGAGGCAACATATTAGATGGTATCTAGTTTGAGACATGGATCAGACCATCCAGATAAGTTGTATACACAAACGTATACATCCATGCATGTTGGCACAGGGGCAGACCCAGGGTTCAACACTACAACAACGCACCAACAAAATGCTAACTACCGACCCTTTTAGCAACGCCTGCGAAGCAAATGGAGTCTCACCCAAGGTAGAGGCAGGGGTGGTTGCAGGACTCAGATGTCGACAACCTTAGCTAGGACACAGATATGTGATTATAACACTTAGAAATCACCTAGCATAGATTAATCATGAATATTCAACCCTCATGATACTTTGCAGATAGCACAGAGCATCACAATATGTACTTAGATATAAGATAATTCAGTACTTAGCCACAACAAGATTGATTATATTCTACAGATCAAGCACTAAGCGTCTTACATACCAAATCTAACATTCATTCATATCTTAGAAGCACAAAGCGTAAATAGATCTATCTAAACATATCAAAAGAACTTAGCAAAGGAAGAGACAAACACATTAGGTCGAGGCACAAAGAACAACACACATATTTATCGTGGTTCACCCCCACCTTGGGGCTACGTCCACAAAGTCTTCTTCTTTATTAGCTTTAGTTAATTAGGTTACAACACATAGCCATTCTAATCCCTCTTCGCATAGGACATAATATTTGCGTAGCTCGCTAGATCCTTCTTCCTTGCACTACAACACAAATCCTTCTATAGTCTCTCACAAGGACTTGCACTCAGCTCTGCAAGCCTTACATAAAATGCGCAAAGCCTTGTTCACACAGATTCAACCCTTGGCACTTAGCCTACATCACATAAATATATCATCCACACGCCTCTCTATATGACCTATATATATATATATATATATATATATATATATATATATATATATATATATATATATATATATATATATATATATA
>ML793480.1:203843-224959 GCA_009831015.1 Picea engelmannii | reverse complement strand
ACATTATCCCCAAAAACCCAAAAAGGACCCAAAAAGGGGGTCTAGCTTCCACAATTTCCGCTTCGCGTTGCGCTCCATCTTTGACAAGATGTCGAAGTCCCAAAAAGGGTTAAATATGACCAAGTGTTCCTCAAAACTTGGTCAAGGGCCATCAGGCCCCCAATACTCACCTGTGACTTGTCTCGAGTCACTCAGGTCTGGGTAAGTTTTCCTCAAAGGTCTTAATCTTGGCTCGAGCGACTTCGACTTGTCTCTGTGCTACTGCTTCTTGCTCAATGGATTCCTGAACAACCACTTCACTGATAGGTACTTGCAGTTGCTGCTTGACTGTAACAACTACTTGTTCTAGTAGTGTTCCTTGGCCTTCAATTTCTTCAAACAGTAGGTAGGTCGCCTCCTGGCTCAGCTGGAGTTTTTGGGTGACTTCCATCACTCTGTTCTACATGGTAAGAAGGAGTTGTTGGGCAGTGCACTGTTCCTGTGATCTATTCATCCTCTCAATGGGTGATAGGAGCTTAAGCTGCGCCTGTACTATATCTGCGTGCTGCTTTGCTTCCTGGAGTTGGGAATCCAGTTTCTTCAACTCTGGTTCTTTAGATAGTTGTTCATATATCTGTGCGCTTCTACTACTTATTTGTTTACATTCTACAGCAAGTGTTTTAATCCTCTCAATTTCACTCTGAGCATTTAATTCTTGCTGGTCACGCACTTCTTGCGGAGTTTGTGGTATGGTCTGAAGCTCTAATTCCATGACTCTTCGTTGAAGTTGCTGAATAACTTCATCCAACTTCATCACTTGGTGCTCTATGGGTTCTTCAGCCTTCTGCTCTAAGACGGTCACAGAGCGAAATTCTCTATTGACTACTTCTCCAATTCCTATCTGCTTTGTGAGCAACTATTCTTTCTCTTTTTGGATCTTCACTCTGTCTTCTTCAAATTTAGCTGGAGAGCATTCTTCTCTTGTTGCGTGGCTAGGCGTTGTTCAATAATTTCCTCCTGTGCCTTCTTTTGGGCCTGGGTGGCCTGCACTTTTTCTTCCTGGATATGTTGAAGGAATTCTTCGACTGTATCAACAATCTTGCGGAGCTGAACTGATTCATCTCCCACTTCTGTTGTTCCTTCTGGTTGAGGTGTAGTAGAGATTGCTTGGCTAGACTGGAGTGCTTGTTGTACTCCTTGGAGTGTGATCTCAATTTGGCTATACATTTGTTCCTACTTCACCTCCTGCTTCTCTATGATTTCCTTTGAAACATCATTGACTACCGCAACAATGAAATCAAAGTCATCCAACGTGAGGGAAGTTTGCATCTTGGTTACAGAGGTTCTTGGTTTCCTTATAGAGAAAGATTTCAGAGGTGAGACCTTCCTTTTCTTCGATGAGTCTTCTTCATCCCTAGGTGGTGGTACTTTGACTTTCTGAGTTTCTGTATCACCTTCTTCATCTGGTGTAATGGAAGCCGTCCTTACAGATAGGCTGTCAACATCCTAGATTTCTTCAGTCTTCTTCGTTGTGTTTTCTTTCTTTGTCTTACTCGGCCCAAGTGTATCCTGTACAGTTCTGGGGCTGTCGATGTTGGACATTTATGTGGGATCTACTGAAACAAGGAGGTCCACCGACCATTCCTTGGTGATCTCTTCCAAGTCTTCTTCTGTCAGCTTATAATAGGACAGAAGCTGTTCATGGTGCTCATCAACACGTGGGGTTAGGTATATAAAGTGGTGGTCTGTGCTGAACTTTATCAAAGGTCGGAATCTCTGTAAAGTGTTCGGGGTTATGCGAGGTTCTCTCCTTATGGTTGCTTTCAATTGGTTATAGTATGCATGGAAAACGACATTCAATTTCCATTGCTTTCTCATGTTGTTCGAGTACCATAATGTACTGAACTTCGCAGCTAGTGGCTCAAAGGGGTCAAGGTCCAGGACGGTTGCGCCTTCTGGTAGCTCCCATGTAACAAAAGCGATCAGTATGAGGAGCCAGCTGAAATGGAATTCATGCCCTTGATCCTGGGCTTCTCTGCAATCAATATCTAGTTGATTCACCAGGTACTTCGCCTAGTTCATCTATAGTCCCTCTGCGCACTTTCCTGCGAGGTCAACTACAAATCCAGATACTTGTATTTTTTTATTCTTGCATACCAACTTCCTTGTGATCAGTTGGCATGTGAGGCATACTGCGCCACTTTCAATAGAAGCTACCTTATATCCTCTTGCACCTTTCTCAACATCGTCGTAGGCTTATTTGATCTTCTGCGCAAGAGCGTGGTCTGCGGTCTTTCCAGGATAATACTCATGGGGATCAGGGCCCTGCATGCTAAGCCCGATGATCCTATTGATCAGTGCCAGATCAACAGTTATGCGACGATCTAGCCATAGGTATCCTCTATGGTAACTTGCTAGCAACAATTTTACACAAGCATTCACCTCCTGGTGTCCGTCGAAATGCGGTATTTTCATAACATTGGGCAAGGTAGACTGCATGAGGGTCATCGTCCATTGCTCATGGATGAGATTTGAATTCTTTCCCTTAGTTCTCGTCAAGTACTTATACGGGGTGAGCATGCTGTAAGCTTTACGGTCCCCCAGGTTGAAGTTGCAAAACTTCAACGCTATAACCTTGTATTGATTTGCGTGGTAGGTGCGTACTCCTTTCGGTAGATATATAGTGACTAGGGTGTATTAAAAGTCTCTAGGGACAATGTCCCTATGAATATCACTGCTTAGAGGGGGTATGTAAGCTGGTAGGATGGATGGCACTAACTTCGCGTTGGCTATGTCGTCCTTATGATTAGTTCTTCTTTCTGCACCGACTCGAGATGTTCCTGCTCGAGCAGTCGACAGGGAGGCTTGAAATCCTCCCATCGATGATGCTTGGACTCTGGTGGACATTCTTCTTTCCTACATGACTCAATCAGTCATTAAATCGAGAAGGACCTCTGTGATGGATTCCTCAAGTTCGGTGAACTCGTTGGACATACACACTTGGGAAAGATAATCGGGGTCACGATGATCTCAAAATACTGCACTAGGATGAACAATATGCTTGCAATGATCACTGTAGATAATCACTAGTTCTGTGGGCTTCGATTTTTTAGTTGGAAAAAGAGTTCTTCAGGCACGACGTGATGCGCTAAATAGGAAATTCGTCAATGGTCGGCTTGCAACAGTTATGGAGATTTCATGAAGGTTGATCCATCCATTATGGCATGGTCCAACGGTCTGGTGGTGATCTTTTAATACTTTTCCATCCGTTCGGGGTGGAATTCGAATGGGTATATTGGTCCAATGACTATATTGCTTCACCCTGGCAAAGTGCCATATGTTGCTATTCTGATATCCTGATTCCCGATGAAGCTCAATTCCTGTGATTTTTCCTTCTGCGAAGTTTCCTTTGGAATCTTCTGTAACTTTTCAATCTTGGTTGTCTTCTTACTTAGCTTCCTAGCCTTCTTCCCAGTGAGCTTCGTCTCGATCATCCTTTTTCCATTTTGATCCTTATCTTCTCTCGACATAGTCACTTCACGATGCTGAGATTCTTTCTTCAGATCCAAGGGTAATACTTCTTCATCATATGGATTAGGTATTTCAGTCTTCTGTGGTTCCTCTAATGCTCTTATAGCTTTGACATCCAAGTCCCTGGTGTTAAATAAATTAGATCTGTTCTCTTGTTCTTCCATCAAGTAGGCAATCTTTCTAGTCATAAATTCCATGAGTTCTTGCTTCTTCTCTTCTAGGATTTCCTTTTCTTCTTTTCTCTAGATCTGGTCTTTTTCAATCCAAATCTTGCCTAACAAAGCTAGAAATGGGGCATAGTCCTCAATAAATTTAACAACTTTAAATTCTTCCTCTGTCGAAGCTCCATGGGTACTCATAGCTATCCGAGTAATCCTACTGCATAGGGTTACCATTTTTCCTTTAAACACCCCTATTTTTCCTAGTGAAGGAACCATAGCATGCCTTCCTAGGGTTTCCCAAGTACTTTATGTCATAATGTTCATCTGTGTTCCCTCATCCAGAGAATAGTCAGTGTCGAAGTCTCTTATTCTTACTTCGATTTTCTCCTTTTCTTTGAAGATCTCTGACAAATTGGCATCTTTATATTCATCCAGGGTTTCTTTCATTTTCAGTAACACAATTTCTGATTCTTTGTGGGTTTCTTCTATAATCTTAGTCTCTTGATCTCCTTCAGGGTTTGCTTGTTCCATATTCAACTTTTCAAGTCTAACAATCATTCTAGGGAAATCCAGTACTTCATGGTCCATAGCCTTACAACAGAGGCAACTAGGGTTTCTCCCAGGGCATTCCTTAGCAAGATGTCCTGGTCTTCTGCAACTATAACAAAGAGTTAATCCTCTCTTTCTCTTCAATGATCCCCAACTTTTCTTATACTGCGCGCTAGGATCATAATGGCTAGCCTGCACAAATTTCTTTCTAGGATCCTACATCCATTGGTTAGTCCAAAAATTCTTTCTATGCATAGGTATAACATATCTTTCATTATTCTTATCCGATCTATTCGTATCAAACGTTCTTTCATCTAATAATGCCCTAGTTTTCAATCTAGGACAAAATATATCAAGCATACCTAAATTCATACTTTAGAAACGAAAATTTTCACTTCTTTTACTTCTCTAGGGCACAAAGCTTCCAAATCTAAGAAATTTTAACTATTCTTACCTTTATCAGAGCACAAGGCTTACATATCTTACTTCTTTTCTTTAGTATCAACCTCTTTTCTTGTAGATCTGACTTCTTTCCTTCATATATGTCCTTCCTTCTTCAGCACAGAGCTTTTCAGATCAAGTGGATTACTGCACACTAGAGAATAGATCCACACATAGAGCTTCCACAATTTCAGGATGAATCTTTGGACAAAGCTTCTTCTGCTCAGTTCCCAACAATCATAGTTTCAGGTTCCAGCAACGGAACCATTTGTTGGCATAGGGGAAGACCCAGGGTTCAACGCTACAAAAACACACCAACAAAACCCTAACTATCGGCCCTTTCAAAAACACCTACGAAGCAGATGAAGTCTCACCCGAGGTAGAGGCAGGGGTGGTTACAGGACTCAGATGTCTGCAACCTTAGCTGGGACACAAATCTGTGATTATAACACTTAGCAATCACCTAGCATAGATTACTCATCAATATTAAACCCTCATGATACTTCACAGATAACACAGAGCATCGCATTATATACTTAGATCTAAGATAATTCAGTACTTAGCCACAACAAGACTAATTAGATTCGGTAGATCAAGCAGTAAGTGTCTTACATACTAGATCTAACATTCATTCATATCTCAGAAGCACAAAGCATAAATAGATCTATCTAAACATATAAAAAAAACTTAGCAAAGGAAGAAACAAACACATCAAGTCGAGGCACAGAGCACAACACATATATTTACCATGGTTCACCCCCACCCTAGGGCTACATCCACAAAGTCTTCTTCTTTATTAGCTTCAGTTAATTAGGTTACAACACATAGCCATCCTAATCCCTCTTCGCATAGGAAAGAATATCTGCGCAGCTCGCTAGATCCTTCTTCCTTGTACTATAGCACAAAGCCTTCTACAGTCTCTCACAGGGACTTGCACTCAGCTCTGCAAGCCTTACATAAAATGCACAAAGCCTTGTTCACACAGATTCAACCCTTGGCACTTAGCCTACATCACATAGATATATCATCCACACGCCTCTCTATATGGCCTAGATATCTCTATATATATACAAAATAGGCCTAAACATGGGTAAACCCATGGGCTGACATCCCAATCCCATTACATTATCCCCAAAAAACCAAAAAGGACCCAAAAAAGGGGTCTAGCTTCCACAATTTCCGCTTTGCGTTGTGCTCCATCTTTGACAAGCTGTCGAAGTCCCAAAAATGGTCAAATATGACCAAGTGTTCCTCAAAACTTGGTCAAGGGCCAACAATTCACCAAAGAAAAAGAGGATGAAGTTAAAACCTTCTGGCAAGAAGGATACTTTTGTGAGATACACAATATCTCATATGGAGATTGATTTTAAGGAGCAGAAGGCTCCAAATATGACCAAAAAAATCCCTCTAGTTCAGTTGATCACTCCTCAGATCATCAGGAAGAGTTAGTAGAACCAGAAGGGCTTATCTAGAATTGTTGCAGTAAACATGAAGAGACCATCATGGTCCTGTGATACTTTTTAGGATGAAAAAGGGATATAGATATGTGGCATTGATAATCAATATCATGAGGAGGAGCATATGGCTCCACTAGTGGTGAGGTATGCAACCCCACCAAGTACTAGCTTAGAAGGAGCTAGAGTTCATAGGGAGTCAACCATCATGATCCAATAGGGAGGAGCAGCCTCCCCTGAACTGTTCATAGGGGATTAGACTTCAGAGGAGATTATCACATACAGAGGGATCATATGGCTATGGAGATTATATAGACACAGAGGGATTCAAGTTTCAGAGGGATAATGGAGACTCAGAGTGAGCCTGATCTCAGAGAGAGTCATTTTCTTAGAGACTTTCATTCAAAAATTATTCCTCCTCAGATTCAGATGGGAGAGATAGACATCTTCAAGGAATAATATATAGGATGTGATGATTGAGGAATACTAGTCCATCATTAAGAATGATGTTTGGGATGTGGTTTCGAGACCGAAGGAGAAATTAGTTATGAGTTCCAAATGGATTTACAAGACAAAACACTCAATAGATGGCAATATCGAGAAATACAAGGCAAGGTTCGTGGCTTGTGGATTCTCCCAAAAATAAGGAATAGATTATGAGGAAACATTTTTGCCTTTGGCAAGGTACAATTCAATTAGAGCTATACTTGCGATAGTTGTAGTGATGAAATGGATGGTACATTAGATGTATGTGAAGACAACCTTGTTGAATGGTGTAGTGGAAGAAGAAGTGTACATGGAGCAACCACAAGGATTTGAGACACATGAAACAGAGACTTGTTATCGCACAATTTGTAGCTAGGAAAAGGGTTATAAGATTGAAGGCCAAACTGGTGTAACATGAACCTATCCCACCCAATGTCACCACAATGGGAAGGCTCTTTCTCTTTAGGGAGGTTAGGCCCAGGGGAGACATCCCCAGTGACCTGTGGTTTTGAGGAGGTAGAAGAATAATGAGATAAGGACAAAATTTCCCCCTCACAAGTCACCACCCAAATAGAAAGTCTCGGCTAAACAACCAATAATGAAGTAAATCCCCAATGAAGAACACCTGCCCAGAACAAGACAACAACAAACAAATATATGCAAGCTATATTTCGATGGGTTAGTACTTCATAAGACTATCTGATATTCAATATAAGCAATTTGAAAGTAAATGTTTGCAAAATAACACTTGAAAGTAAATGTCACTTCACCAGTAAATACTAGAATGATAAGGCATTCAATGCAACAAATCGATACTTAACTCAATTAATGCCTTTAACTACCATTCAATTTCTCATAAAATGAAATTTTGCTGCATTAAATATGTAATAACCAACGACGACGTCAGCGGCTAGGGTTAGTAAGTTAGCTAGAGCTAGGGTTAGTGTAGTTAGGGTTTCAATTGAAAAGTTTTGAGAGTGTTTAGATCAAGTTCTTACTTCAACTTTGGAGGACTTAGATTAGTGACTTAGGGTTTAATGGAGTCATAAGTGAAGGATGCAAGAGTTGAAGGGGGTGATATTTTAAAGGTCTAGAGGGATAAGTTTTGAAGTGCTTCTGAAGTAGGGCTTCAAAATAATAACCCTAGGGGAGAGAGGCTCACTCTGGTGTTGCTAAAGCAAGGCCTCGTGCTCTCTCCTCCTTCCCAACAAACAACTAGCTCAAATGAAATACAAAATCAAGACAATAGAGCTTAAAGAGGGAGAGTGTTTCTAAGGCAAGGCTCTTTCATCAAACCCTAAAAGAAAACAACCCTAGGTGTAGATGACCTAGGCCTGGAACATCCTCTTCCTCTTGAAGTCAAAATGGTACAACTAGCTAAAGGGAGGAAGAAAAAGGAGTGTAGCTATGGCTAGGCTCTCTTCTTCTTCTTCAATGACCAAAAGCTTTTCTATCAGGGGACATGAGACAAGGACCTACTTGTGTTCTTGTCACCTAGGGTTTTGATTCAGAAAATTATAAATACATGCAAGAAAATAAGACTACAACCATTCATTTAAGAAGTTTTGCAGAAAAATACTTACAATTCACAAAAAATAACCATGCAAACCCTAGTTGTAACACCTTCCTTCAAGAAAAACACCATAGAATGTCAAAAATATCTTCCTTCAACAAGTGCGCCTTCCTTAAATCAGCCAATAACCCAAATAGGGCACAAAAAATCAGACCTCACTATGAGTAAGTAAGTTGTGATGCTAAAATGAGGATCAAAATCCTCAATATATACTGTATCAATGACCTAATTTTACTTTTTAGGTCATAAAAAGACTGACAAGGCCATAATGTCAAAATCATACTGTTTTTACATTAAATGCAAAGTAAAAACCCTAATTAAGCAGAAAAGAGAGTAAAATCCCCTTCAAGGTAGGCGCTAGCCCTTTCTAGGGAAATTGAGACATCTAGGAGAAAAACGTTAGCCCCCCAGGGGCCTCTCAAACATGCCACACATGCCATTGCTGCCCAGTCTGCCTCCAAAAGCATCCATGAAGCTGGATGAAATCATGATGAAGATGGGGACATCCTAATCCTTCCAAGGATAGCGTTCCACTGAAAAGGGGTCATTCCCCCTAGGTCTAGTCCTGCCAGAGTATCTCTAGTGGAACATCCTCTTCCTCTCAGGTGAAAAACCCCTGATCAAGCTCTGTCCTGTCTCTTCCCCTCTGATGGGGTCTCAACATCCATCTGGTGGGCTCTTCAACCCCATGGAGGTCCGAACTGGTCATCTCCCCATGTGTACCGGTCCAAACGATACCTGTCCGTCGGGCATGGTCCTGCACATCAAAAGCTACGCGCTCCATGGGCTCATCAGTCATAGGTATCATAGAAATGTCAATCACATCTCATCATCAATGTTATTAAACATATGCATAAACCCCTAATACATCAGTCAATAGCTCAAAGAAATTACAAAAACCTGCAATACAAGATTGGAGAAAAGGACAAGGCATCCTATTGGTCTAGTGTCCACAAGAAAAGGAAAGTTTCCAGAAATATCTCATCCAATCCATGTAAGTGAGGTGATGTGGCTAGGGGATGTCCAAACATGTGGGCGCAGTGAGGGCCAAGGATGCATAAGTGTTACCTGTGGGTGCCTTTGTAGAAGGCGAGTTGTACCTGTCATGGATGCATTTTTTCCAAGCCCATTCTTGAATTTATTCTTTTTATTCTTGTTTTATTCTTTTATTTTCTTTTTTTTGGTTCAAGAACTAACCAGGGGACACTGCCTTGGCATGGTGACTAGAGATTATAGCGTTACCCACAAGTACTTTCACAGAGATGAGAAGTTTGGCTCGTGATGAGACCCCCTTTCCCTTGGCCATGCAACCAAAGGTCATTGCCCTGGCGTGGTAACCATATGGTGGAAATGTCATACTCTTAGGTACCCATGGACCTAATAGGTTGGCTCGTGATGAGACCCCCTATCCTCTGACTAGGTCTTGTTTTGTTATTTTTCGGGTCCCTTTTGTTTCTTGCTGAGAGGCCTTTTACTTCCTTCTTGGGGATCTCTGGGCGAAACATCTCGAGGTTTTATTTCTAGGCTTTTGTCTTTTACCAGCTGCTTTTACCTTCTGGGCCTTTAGCCCCTTCTTCCCACGAGATTAAGTGCAATCTTGCAAATAGGTCAACCCAATTCCCGGACAAGGGGAATGGGATAAATGAGCGGGAGATAAGATGAAACAATGATGCTATGATGGGAGCAGATGATGGCTTTTCAAAAGGTCCCCCAGTGGAAAACCAAGACCTATGGGCATAGTCTTGCTAGGGAACCCTGTCAATTTCGCCAAGCATTGTCAAGTGGGCTAATGTAATATCCAAGCAGTTGTTAGAGATAAACGGAATTAGATGCATATATTTAAAGGTTTCAATGATCAAAAGTGACACATACCATGATACCTGGACCAATTACCTCATGGAGCAAGAACCTCTTCTCATACAGGATCAAGACGATTGTGATGGATGTTGTTACTGCTGGCAGAACAAAGATGATGATTGAAGAAAATGTGGGCCCTCCAGGGCCATGCTCAGGTCAATCCTGCTCTTGATACTCCATGTCTAGGACCTGTGGGCCTCAAGACATGATCTCCTAGTTATCCCTAAAAAGTGGGGATAACATCTGGCTCCAACTCGGGGACATGTGGTCACCGTAGAGCGCATGAGAACCTTAGAATCTCTGGAATAACCTGCAGACCTGCTCAATCTCGATAGAAGTATCAGTAACAAAATTGGGGTGGTAATGCCACCCCAACACACACACACACACACACACACACACACATTGAAAGAAAACAATCAGTAAGTGTGAATATACAAACAAACTAACATGCAATTCAAATGGTATAATACATGAATGCAAAAATACCTACTTACTTGTGAATTCAGGCCCCCCCACCTTGGTGGGGTTTGAGGAGGTTCCCACTGATAGGTAATGGGCGCCTTCTTCCCTCCAAAGTGGACAAGTAATATGAGTCGTCAACTGATTTCATTCCAAATTTGAAGGGTCCGAGCCATGACTGAGCACTTACTTTTACATTAGTTGGCTCTCCTTCTGGGTATCCCACATCGATAGCATTTCTCCTTCCTTGTACTTTCTGAATTTGTATTTGGTCGTCCCTTGGACAACCTTGGTGTATTGTGTTGAGGGAGGAGGGTGGGCTTCTGCTGTAAACACTTCCTGCTGGGATGGGTGGATTTGTAAGTCATATTCAACTTTCTTTAATATCTTCATCGTCCCAATCTCTTTGTTCTTGAATTCATCTAGGAGTTGTTGGTATTCTTCTTTCTTAGGCCATTTGATCTGATCAAAGTCCTCTTCCATTACAAAGGGAATATCTTCTGGAGAATACCTTTGAAATGTTTGTATCATCTTGTCTTGTGCTTTGTTATTATTGACGGGGTGAGTAATATATTTCACATGGTCTCCGACTATCGGCACATTGAGGAGACGACCTATTGTTCCATTTTTCAAAGGAAATTCCAAGAATGTGAGGTCCATCTCAAGGGTACCACCCAACATTGCAGCAAATTTCCTAGATAACAACATTCCCCACACATCTGGGACATCAACTACCATGATGTCAATGTGGACTATCTTCTCCAGGTACTCCTTTAGGCAAACTTCCACATTCTCAACCACCCCGTGTGTGGGTATGGATTTGGATTCGAAGCCGCATACATTTCTATAAGGCCATGTGACCTTCAAACCCACTTGTCGCATGAATTTAAGTGACATCATGTTGGCACCTGCACCTGTATCTAACATGCAATTGTTGAGGCTCTTTCCATTCATTGTTAACGTCGTGAAGAAAGGAGGGTTCTCACCATATTGGACCTTGAAGTGATCAGCTTGCAACATAATAGGGGGGTCCATGGGTTGATCTGATCCCAGAAAGAAAGTGTCAAAGAGTTCCTTGATAGATGGGATCTTAATTGCTTCTCTTAGGGGGACGTTTACATGCATCTTTGATAAATCCCTTTTGAGGTCAAAGTTTAGGTCAACCTTCCCAACCTTGGATGTCTTGGGAAGAGGTACCTCTGCGAGTGAGGGATTTTCCTGGTCAGCGGTGGGTTGGTTCAACTTCTTTATTCGATACACCTGAAACTCTTATTTCTTTATCTTCTCTCATGATTCCTGGTCCATGTTGTTTATTACTGCCATCCTTTGTGATCTGGATGCTTCTCTCATGACTTCCTGATGTTCTGCATCGATGATATTTATTTGAGGAAATTCCATGAAATGGTCCATGTTGTTGACTTGTTGATGTCCATTACTATAAGGACACTCATGCTCCCAATGTGCTTCACTGCATTCTAGGCACCAAGTATTTTCATCAACAATGTTTGTAGGGGCCAAGGTGTTTGGAACTTCTTGCTCATTCTTTGGTTTATAAAATTGTCCCCCCTTCTGAAATTGTCCTTTGTACGGGAAACGGGGTGCTTGGGTCTGAGAGATTTCCAAGTTGACAACCCTACTCATCATTTTCTCTTGATTTTTTATGATACCATCCATAGAGGCTTGCATCTTGGTGATAATAGCACACTGGTCTAAAGTAGGCTCAACATTGTGAACTATTTTCGGTTTGGTGTCTATTCTCCCCCTTGGATTAGCAAAAGGCTCAATCTTGGATGAAAGGAGGTTTCCATCTATTTTAGTAGTGAGCTCTTGGGATTCCTGAATGGACTGGGGGTTTTTATCTCTGACAATATACCCTAGTTGGCCATTGAAATATCTGGTGTAAACGTGGACGAGGTAGTCATCTTTCGGATGATGGCTTGCGGTAATCCTCTGCAGAAAAGTCTCAAATCTAGTATGGAACTCATGAATGGACTCATTTTCATACTTGACAAGGTTATTCAGTTGGGTGAGGAGCATGTTAGGGTCTTCTTTGACACTCCATCTTTTGAGAAAGGCCTCTTCAAGCCTGTCCATGGTTTTGATGCTTCCATCGGGAAGTCTCAGGTACCAATGCCTTGAGGCATCATAAAGAGTAGCGGAGAACAACTTCATGACTAGATCTTCAACATCATCACTAATGGGATGAGGCTGAAAAAATGCCCCAAAGTTTCTCATGTTCTCTTCGGCACTGATTGCATCAGTACCGATGAATTTAGGCAACCACTTCTCATACTTGGGTGGCATTTGCCTAGGGTAGCCTGGTATTGCTAACATGTCTAATGGTTTGAAAAGAGTGTATGCCCATTGTCTTTGATTGTTGGTTGGGTTCGTTGTAGCGGTCTGAGAGCTAGACATGATTCCTAAAGGAAGGTTTTTACTGAAGAGTGATTTGACAACAAGAGAGTTCTTGGGAGGCTTCCTTCTAAAATACAAAGGAGTATTATTGTACCTCTTTTTGGTTTGTGGAGTCGCCAGATAGTTTACTTGAAACTAACAAAGAGAAAGGGAAAACACCCTAGTGGATTCGCCAGGTAAGCTTGTAAGATAAGACTTATGAGGCAAGGCTTACCGAAAAGATTTGTCGTTTGAGGAGGATTGACTCAGTGTTCCCTGACAACGACGCCAAAATGTTATCACATAGTTTGTAGCTAGTAAAAGGGCTATAAGATCGAAGGCCAAACTGGTGTAACAGGAACCTATCCCACCCAATGTCACCATGATGGGGAGGTTCTTTCTCTTTAGGGAGGTTAGGCCCAGGGGAGACATCCTCGGTGACCTGTGGTTTTGAGGAGGCAGAAGGATAATGAGATAAGGACAAACGTTCCCCCTCACAAGTCACCACCCAAACAGAAAGTCTCGGCTAAACAACCAATAATGAAGTAAATACCCAATGAAGAACACCTGCCTGGAACAAGACAACAAAAAATAGATATATGGAAGCTATATTTCGATGGGTTAGTACTTCATAAGACTATCTGATATTCAATATAAGCATTTTGAAAGTAAATGTTGACGAAGTCAATGTTTGCAAAATAACACTTGAAAGTAAATGTCACTTCACCAATAAATACTAGAACGATAAGGCATTCAATGCAACAAATCGATACTTAACTCAATTAATGCCTTTAACTACCATTCAATTGCTCATAAAATGAAACGTTGTTGCATTAAAGATGTAATAACCAAGGATGACGTCAGCAGCTAGGGTTAGTAAGTTAGCTAGAGCTAGGGTTAGTGTAGTTAGGGTTTCAATTGAAAAGTTTTGAGAATGTTTAGATCAAGTTATTACTTCAACTTTGGAGGAATTAGATCAGTGCCTTAGGGTTTAATGGAGTCATAAATGAAGGACGCAAGAGTTGAAGGGGGTGAGATTTTAAAGGACTAGAGGGATAATTTTTGAAGTGTTGCTAAAGCAGGGCTTCAAAATCATAACCCTAGGGGAGAGAGGCTCACTCCAGTGTTTCTAAAGCAAGGCCTTGTGCTCTCTCCTCCTTCTTGGCAAAGAGCTAGCTCAAATGAAATACAAAATCAAGACAAGAGGGCTTAAAGAGGGAGAGTGTTGCTAAGGCAAGGCTCTTTCATCAAACCCTAAAAGAAAATGACCCTAGGTGTAGATTACTTAGGCCTGGGATGTCCTCTTCCTCTTGAAGTCAAAATGGTATGGCTAACTAAAGGGAGGAATAAAAAGGAGTGTAGTTATGGCTAGGATCTCTTCTTCTTCTTCAATGGCTAAAATCTTTTCTATCAGGGGACATGAGACAAGGACCTACTTGTGTGCTTGTCACCTAGGGTTTTGATTCAACAAATTATAAATACATGCAAGAAAATAAGACTACAACCATTCATTTAAGAAGTTTTGTGGAAAAATACTTACAATTCACAAAAAATAACCATGCAAACCCTAGTTGTAACACCTTCCTTCAAGAAAAACACCATAGAATGCCAAAAATGTCTTCTTTCAACAAGTGTGCCTTCCTTAAATCAGCCAATAACCCAAATAGGGCGCAAAAAATCAGACCTCACTATGAGTGAGTAAGTTGTGATGCTAAAATGAGGATCAAAATCTTTAATATATACTATATCAATGACCTAATTTTACTTTTTAGGTCATAAAAAGGTCGACAAGGCCATAATGTCAAAATCATACTATTTTTACATTAAATGCTAAGTAAAAACCCTAATTAAGAAGAAAAGGGAGTAAAATCCCCTTCAAGGGAGGTGCTAGCCCTTTCTAGGGAAAATGAGACATCCAGAACCAAAACGTTAGCCCCCCAGGGGCCTCTCCAACATGCCACACATGCCACTGCTTCCCAGTCTACCTCCAAAAGAGTCCATGAAGCTGGATGATGTCATGATGAAGATGGGTACTTCCTAAGTGTTCAAAGGCTATCGTTCCACTGAAAAGGGGTCATTCCCCTTAGGTCTAGTCCTGTCGGAGTATCTCTGGTGGAACATCCTCTTCCTCTCAAGTGAAAAACCCCTGATCAAGCTATGTCCTGTCTCTGCCCCCTGATGGGGTCTCAACATCCATCTAGTGGGCTCTTCAGCCCCATGGAGGTCCGAACTGGTCATCTCCCCATGTGTACCGGTCCAAATGGTACTTGTCCATCGGGCATGTTCCTGCACATCAAAAACTACGCCCTCCATGGGCTCATCAGTCACAGGGATCATAGCAATTTCAATCACATCTCATCATCAATATTATTAAACATGTGCATAAAACCCTAATACATCAGTCAATATCTCAAAGACATTACAAAAACCTGCAATACAAGATTGGAGAAAAGGACAAGGCATCCTATTGGGATAGTGTCCACAAGAAAAGGAACGTTTCCAGAAAGATCTCATCCAAGCCATGTAAGTGAGGTGATGTGGCTAGGGGATGTCCAAACATGTGGGTGTAGTGAGGGCTAAGGATGTATAAGCGTTATCTGTGGGTGCCTTTGTAGAAGGCGAGTTGTACCTGTCATGGATGCATTTTTTCCAAGCCCATTCTTGCCTTTATTCTTTTTATTCTTGTTTTATTCTTTTATTTTCTTTTTTTTGTTCAAGAACTAACTAGGGGACATTGCCTTGGCATGGTGACCAGAGATGACAGTGTTACCCACCAGTAATTTCACAGAGATGAGAAGGTTGGCTCGTGATGATACCCCCTTTCCCTTGGCCATGCAACCAAAGGTCACTTCCCTAGCATGGTAACTAGATGGTCGAAATGTCATATTGTTAGGTACCCATGGACCTAATAGGCTGGCTCGTGATGAGACCCCCTATCCTTTGACTAGGTCTTGTTTTGTTATGTTACGGGTCCCTCTTGTTTCTTGCTAAGAGGCCTTTTACTACCTTCTCAGGGATCCTTGGGCGAAGCATCTCAAGGTTTTATTTCTAGGCTTTTGTCTTTTACCAACTGCTTTTACCTTCTGGGCCTTTAGCCCCTTCTTCCCATGAGATAAGGTGCAATCCTGCAAATAGGTCAACCCAATGCCTGGACAAGGGGAATGGGATAAATGAGCGGGAGATAAGATGAAACAATGGTGCTATGATGGGAGTGGACGATGGAATTTTAGAAATTCCCCCAGTGGCAAACCATGACCTATGGGCACATGCTTGCTAGGGCACCCTGTCAATTTCCCCAAGCATGGTCAAGTGGGCTAATGTAAGATCCAAGCATTTGTTAGAGATAGAAGGAATCAGATGCATATAATTAAAGGTTTCAATGATAAAAAGTGACACATACCATTATACTTGGACCAATTACCTCATGGAGCAAGAACCTCTTCTGATACAGGATCAAGCCGATGGTGATGGATGTTGCTGCTGCTGAGAAGACAAAGATGATGAATGAAGAAAAGGTGGTCCCTCCAGGGCCATCCTCAGGTCAATCCTACTCTCGGTACTCCATGTCTAGGACCTATGGGCCTCGAGACATGATCTCCTAGTTATCCCTAAAAAGTGGGGAGAACAAGACTCATGTGTGCATATTGAAGAAAGCCTTGTATGAATTGAAACAAGCACCCAGGGCATGGTATGGTAGAATTGATAGATTTCTGATGATCTTGGGATTTACCAAGAGTAAAGAAGATCCTAACCTTTACTGTAAGTTTAAGGATATTGGAACAATGATATTATTGTTATATGTGGATGACTTGTTTCTAACAAGGGATGAGAATCTCATCACAGGGTGCAATAGAAATATTGCATATGAGTTCGATATGAAAGACCTGTGTATGATTCATTACATTTTGGGTCTAGGGGTGTGACATAAACCAGATGATATTTTCTTATTCCAAGGAAAATATGTGGTATAAATCCTAAAGATATTTTATATGATGGATTGTAAATCCATGCACACATGGATGGTGACGAACCTGGAGTTACTGAGTGATACTTCTTTAGAGATAGTGGATGTCGCCATGTACATGTGGATGATTGGTTCGTTGATGTATTTGATGAACACTAGACCAAATACATGCTTTGCAGTGAACACTTTGAGTCAGTATATGGTTGAACCAAGACATGTTCACTTGGTTATGGAAAAGCATGTGTTGAGGTACATGAAAGGTACAATTGAATATGGACTCGGATATGTTTCATATCGTGAGATAAGCTTGCAAGGCTATACTCATTCAGATTGGGTCAGTAGTGTTGCAGACCGGAAGAGTACATATGGATGTTGCTTTAGTTTGGGATCAGCTAGGATCTCATGGTTCAGTAGGAAACAAACTAGTGTGGCACTCAGTATGGATGAGGCAGAGTATATAGCATTGTGTTCATCTATAAACAAAGTAGTGTGGCTTCAGAAGCTGCTTGTAGGATTTTTTGATATCGAGTTAGAAGCGACTTGTATCTGGTGTGACAAGAAGAGTTTTGTGAAGTTGTCATAGAACCTAGTGTTTCATGACAAGTCCAAGAATATTGAGATCAGGCACCATTATATTAGAGATATGGTGCAGAAGGGAGCGGTGAAGCTCCAATATATTGCTACAGATGAACATATAGCAGATGTGTTGACCAAGCCTCCATCAAGGGTGAAGTTTGTGTACTTCATAGACAAGCTTGGCATGGTCCAAAAGGACGTCCCTCGTAAGAGGGAGTGATGAGTCACATATGCAATTCTTGGGGAAGTAGCTTGCAAAGTGTGGTAGCAATGGATGGTCATTTATAGGAATGTTACTGACTATGGCACCAGTCAACATGACCTTGAACAAGGTCAACATATGTCGATCCTTTGGAGCTGGCGAGTTTCCCATATTTTCAAGTTGGAGGGCCAACCAGTGTGGTTGGAGGTGTTTCCTAGCCTTGGGATAGATGGGTAGTGTGTGTACACTACATCACCTAATCCTTGTGGTTAGATTCCCGGTCACTATGGGCTAGATGATTGGTGTGATGGTGAGTTGTTGGATTCTCTAGGGCTATTTTCTAGATTCTATGTGAGCTAGCAAGTTGCAATTGCCAATACTTTGTTTGGATTGGGCAGTAGCGTAGTTCTATGTAAAATGGCTCAACTACATATTCCATATTTTGTGTGAGCTTGCGAGTTGCAGTTTCCCAAAATCCATTTGGATTGGTTAGTAGCACAATTATGTCTAAAATGGATCAACTGCATATTCCAGATTCTCTGTGAGATGGATGGTTTCCTAGTTTTGTATGAGATAGATGCCTAGTTCTGTGTGAGCTAGATAAAATCTTTGTAATGACATAAGGTCTGAAAGGAGGATGAGTTTTTTCCCACTAGATATATGCTACATGTGTTGATGAGGCCCCAGATGCATGACTGTGACATGACCATCATATAGTCTATGTGTGACTATGACAGAGCCTATGTGGCTATGATGGTGATATTTGTGACATGATTTGTTTGATCATGAGATTTCATGTGTGGCCATGCTACTTGAGACATGATCTATTGATCATGAGATAGCATATGTGGCTATGGTGATGCTACCTTTAGACTGGTTTACAATACCTTATGAGTTTTTCCCATGCCATGTGAGTTGGATGGATGTGTTTGAGACCATTACATGAATAACATCTTAGTTGATACCTCCCTAGCTAAGAGGGAGTGTTCATGTTTTGGTAGCTATGGGAGGTATTAAAATCCAAGTGTAACCTTTGTACTTAGAATAGAATATTTTGGAAGTAAGTGAGCCATTAAACATATGTGTGAAAACCCTAGAAGAGAAGTTGACCCAAGGAGAATAATAATAAAGTATTCGAAGGCTCCATAAAGAGAAGTCAGCCCCGCTTGGAAAAGTCACTTGGACATGATAGTATAAATAAGGAGGTGCCTAGATCATTTGGATACACTCTCTCACTCAGAAAACAAGGTGCAAGTCTAAGGAGTAATTGTAGCAGAAACTAGGGCCCAAGTTTGAGGAGCGACGGTAGAAGCTAGGGAACAAGTCTTTTCGGTGTCTCCTTCTTGTGTGCTTCTCTTGGTAAAAGTACACTCTATTGGTATTGTGTTTTTGTTGCAGTATTGGTGTTCTTGGTTAGGGTTTATGTGTTGGTTCTAGTGTGGACTTGTCAGAATCATTCTATCTAAGAAATGTTATTGTGCTCGGGGTGGTCATATGTGAATGCCTATGGTTGGGTGACAATGATGTGACATTGTCTATGGTTAAACAAGCATATCAAAATTTTAACACTCCATTTCTACCTAGACCCTCCTTTCAAGGTAGATCCACTCTCAGGTCCATTGATTACACCCAAATGATAGAGCTAGAAAAATAATATAGAATTTTCAAGGGTGGAAAGACAATAAATGAGCATTAGTGGAGATTGATTAGTGCATTACAAGACTACGTTTCTAATAATTCACAAAAATAGGTCATGTATAGAATCACTACATTGGCACAAATACCACATGATCATCCAGAGTCTCACAAAGTAGAGAAATCTAGGAGGAAGAATAATTAAAAATTAGAGGCAAATCACTCTCGATTGTGTTCGCATAAGCCTTCCCAAGTTAGATGATAGTAAATAAGGCATGCCATGACTAATTGAGTGTGGGATATCTCAACTACCACCAGTGTAATGAATTTTTCACCATGTAATGTTGTATAAAATCTATGTGGGCACTAAGATAAGGAATAGATTGTGAAGGTTGAATGTGAAAATGGTTAGGATGTGTGAACCATGGATAGAGATGAAGCATAGTAGGAAACACATCACCCAAGTGAGATGAAGTGACGATATGGTCTAGATTTTGAATAAATTACATCAACACATCATTTTTTGAGTGTAGAAGATCTTTCTTATGGCTAGGAGTGTGTAGTATTGCATGTTATCCCTCATATTCTACTTCAATAAATTGTTGAGTGGCTCTAGTGTTGGTGGAGTGGTTATCAAAATTTGGTATAACCAAGCATGTTGGTTGTGACCTATGGAATTGAGTACTAGTGTGCAATTGAAATGAAAGTTAATTCCTTGGTTTCCAAGTGAGTGATAAGAGACATGCGAAGAATGATAGTTTGGTCACTAGGTTCACAAATGTTGTGGGTATGATAATTTGGTGGTTCAATACCAGAATTTGCATTGAATATATCTGAATATGGTTGATTTTTTTTAGTATTCTACCATGGAAAATTTTTCCCCTGATAGTATTAAATAAAATCCATGAAAGGTTCAACAGTGTATCATCCATGTTGTTTACATAAAAATTAGGGTTAGATAAACATGGCCTCTATCCATTTGATATTTTTGTTACTTTTTCCATAAACCCTATATAATTTATTGTATATTATAAAAGAGTTTGGTTTTCATATACTAGAATGGGAATGTTATGAATAACACTTTATTAAAATATTGTTGAAGCATGCATAGTACTATATAATGCAAAGGCATTTAAATCCTCGTGTATTCACAAAAATATTCTATTTGAGATATTTTTTTATTCACAAAATAAGATAAATCCATATAAGTTGTCCCTTGTAGTAGGTTTTCAAAGATTTTTCAGTTGCATTCTATTTTGGAATTTGAATGCACCTCTTTTATGTATAATGAAGGTTGTATATGGATGAAGATAGTGTCGAACTCTTAATGTGTTGTTATGGTGGGATGAATTGATTTGTTTGAATACACATATAGCTCAAATTTTAATGACATACCATGATTTGAAGATAGGTATAAGTTTGAGTATGTTTAGCATCAACTTTTCCTTCAACATGTTTATAGTATTGTAGGCTTGACTTTGATTACCTGCAACCAAGTTTTATGAATGTAGATTTTTGTAATGAAATGAAAGATGGATTATTTCGAAGCCATAGTTGTTGTGATTGTTTCATGAAAGGGAAAGAGATGAAAGGAGTAATGGTGAATGAAATAGGCTGAAATTATATATGTAAATTGTCTTCTTGCATGCCTCTTTCCTTGATACTACCATCATATTTCTTTCCTCATGTTCTATCATTTGATTCCAAGCTAATTTTGACTTGTGGCCCTATTTTCCCTAACTTATTAGATGATAATGGATTTGATTGGTGTACTAAAAATTATTGTCATTGTTGTGTAACATGATCCATGGGAGGCCATGGAAAGAGGATGTGGATGGCGTAGAACTACTAA
>ML793480.1:168396-203743 GCA_009831015.1 Picea engelmannii | reverse complement strand
ATGTTCTTAAGGGCAGAAAACCAAAGAATAATCAATGAGTGTGGATTGACATTTTATAAACTATGTTGTCAAAATTGTGTTTTATTTTAAAGTATTGTATAAAAAGGTAGTCTATAAAATAATGTTCCATAATTCAATTGATGTATATATGTTCATACATTCTATATTTTTATTGGTTAAGGTATATTTGATTATATTTATTTGAAATTGATACAATAATGATTTATCCAATTCTTGCTAAACATTAAATAATTCTTTTGTTTGTTGATAGGTAGAATATATTGATGATACACCTACTAATACCCAAGATGAAACTAGGTTATTAAGATTTGGACGAGATGATCCAAACCATGTTCTAAACCATACTAGGGAGAAAATAACAACATTGAAGAAAATAATACCAGCTGATAAATTTGAAGGGCTGATGAGATTAGCATACATTAATGACATGCCTCATAGCTTTAATGATGATGATGATACTGAAAATGAAGTGCATGAAGAAGGATTGAATGAAATTCTTACATGTTTCTTTGGGGATGGAAACAATGATGACGATAATGATTATATGGTTGATAGTGACAATGATAACAGACCGGGTAATTATTACCACCCACGTAATATTGATGATAACAACCTGAAAGACTCAATCAAACAATCTACGAAGAAACCCATGTTCAGATCGAGTGCAATTAGAACCTCAAAACTTGCATGCACATTGATATTATAAGAATTCAATTCACTATTTAGTTGGTCAGACAAAGGATTCACTACCCTACTGAAGTGAGTTGAAATGTATTTCTTACTTTGGATTTTCAATTGGTGTACGTAATTCATAAAAAATCACCAACTTCATTTATATTTATTTAAGGGGATATTAAAACCATATATTGTATATAAACAATCCTAATATAGATTGACATATCAAACATGTTCATCATAAGTCAAACATTCAATTGATTTAATCTCTAGCAATCTTACAGGGCACTAAAAACTACAATATCCCCTAAAAAGAATGTGTTTCCATCAACTTGCAAAGAAGCACGTCAGTTATTGGTTGAGTTGGGGATTGGATATAACAAAATTAATTCATGTAAAAATTATTGCATTTTATACGGAGATGAATATAAAAACAAGGTAGAATTCCCTATATGCAAAGATAAGATATATCGTACATATGTACAAGGTCCTACAGTTCCAAAGAAGGTTTTACATCACATACCAATTATGCCTAGACTTCAACGATTTTTTCGTTGCAAGTCACTTGCACAATTAATGGACCGACATGCAAAAAACAAGAGTAAATATGGATTCATGTGAATTCCAGTTGAATCTAAAGCAATGAAACACGTGGAGGAAAAATGGCCAAGTAAATTCAAAGATGAATCACGTAGTATTAGGTTTGGTCTTGCAATTGATGGAGTGTTCCTATTCTCTTTATCGAGCTCAAATTATAGTGTTTGGACAGTTGGATTGATAGTATACAATATTCCCCCATGGATGAGTGTTAAAAAGGAGCACCTTATGATGACTCTCATTGTTCCAGGAAAACAACAAGTTAAAAACACAAATGTTTATATTGAGCCTTTTATTGATGAGATGCAACTGCTATGGAGAGAAATAAGAATGTATGGCATATCACGTCCTCCATCAAATAGGTCCTTCATGTTGTATGGTGTGCTATGTTGGAATGTTCATGATTTCCCAAGACTTGGTGTCTATTCTAGTAAGATAAAATATTTACGTATTCACACTCATAATTTATTTTCATCCCAACTTTCATACTTACTTTTATACTATTATTTTGATGTTATTAACATTACTTATTGAATTGCATGGCTTCAAACAAAGGGGATATTTTCATGTCCAAGATGTGCATATCAATTTCAAGGGAGGTATTCCAAATATCTACATAAATTTATTTACACAAACAACAGGGTTTTTCTACCACCAGATCATAAGTTTATAAATCATCTGAAGAATCAATTTGATGGAAAAGTTAAAAATAGAGGCCCTCCCATGATAATGGGTCCAAGTGATTGGCTTAAGAAGTATGAATATTCCAAATTGAAATATTGGGAGGATTTTTTTGATTGAGGTGATTCAATTGAAGAACTAGAACAAGTTGTAGTTAATATGCCAGAAGGAATGAAAAGGAAATCCATATTTTATGAACTCCCTTACTGGAAGGATCTATTAATATCTCACCTATTAAATCCTATGCACATATTTGAAAATGTCCTATTTCGACATATATCAGGAAAAGATAAGGACACCTTGTCTTCAAGGAGAGATATTGCTCTTTCGCGTACCAAAATTGATAGAAGACATTTGTGGCCAAACAAGGAAAACGAAACATATGAAGAAGCTCCATGGATTTTGAAAAAAAAAAGAGCTAGACCAACTAAAAATGTCATCCATTCAACAAGGACACCTACTGGATATGGGTCATCATTGGATAACTCTTTTATAGTTGATGGACATATCATGGGATTTAAAACACGTGATTTTCATAATTTTATGAAGGTATTGTATATCATCTTTTAAGTTTTATTGGTAACATTGATTAAGTACTAGATATATTTTGATATTTTGTTGTGTGATAAAAATTACTAATGACCTTTGATAAATGTTTTTGATAGCATATCATGCCATTGGAAATTAGGGGGGATTCATGTCTTACCATTGACTTAAGGAATGCCATAAGTCGATTGTCAACATTTACAAGGTATGTCGTATGAAATGTTCATGTGTGAGAAACATAGAGATATTATATTCTATTTTAATTTTTCACTAAAGGTTCATACTAATTTACTATTCTTATATTAGGTAACTGACCTCCAAGGAGATCCACGAATGTGAAGTACCAAAATCAAAGAAGGAAATTGCAGAAATTGTATGTGTATTTGAGAAGGAGCTCCCTACAAGTTTCTTGGACCTACAAGTCCATTTACTTATATACCTAGTCGATGACATTGAATTGGAAGGTGTTGTATCAACGAGGTGGATGTTTTTCTTTGAGAGGTGTATGAAAACTCTAAAAAGATATGTCCGACAAAAAGCACATCCAAAGGGTTGTATGGCTGAAGGGTATGTATTGAATGAAGCATTTTTCTTTGTATGTGAATTCCTTGGTAAGAATTTTGAAGATGGGACACACTTATGGGATGAAGAACGAGCATTAGATATTATTGGATGGAGAAAAACCACAATCTAATGTTGTTCAATTATAAATTAGTAAGTAAATTCATGATCATTGTGGTTGTTTTTCTTGCAATCATTAATTTGTTCTGTAATTTATTTGTTAAATTAACAGCGTAACATTTGGATTTTGAAATAAACATGTTGACATGTAATATGTGTAGATGAAAGTGTTATACTCAAAAAGTTCATTATGTACCACATGGACTTTATGAAAAAATGGATTGATTTGTATGATAAAAATATAGAAGAAGTGTTAGTAGCAAGGAGACAATTTAAGAGATCCAACCCAAGGAATACTCCACTTCCCACTGATATTCTTATGGAATGGGGAAAATATTGCACACTAGAATGGGTTACTGAACAAATTCAAAATCAAATAGAAGATGCAGGTATAGATTCAAACATAATAGAATATGAAATCAACATGTGCAGAGGATATGAAAGAAAGGTACAGTGGAAATTTTATAAAATGTTGTTTCCTTAAAGTTTTAACACTATTAACTATTTTAATATTCGTCATTAAATTTGTTTTCACTAAAATAAATGGTATTTCACATGCGAGGAAATATCCTGCAATGTGGGAATATGGATGACATTATTGTGTAGAAAGTGTAGATGTAAAGAAACAATCCTTTGATTGTGGAATTATGGTTGATTTCAAGAAATCCAATCGAGCAAGCTCAAAAGATAAGAATATTATTGAAGGGAATCTACAATATGTTGGGAAAATCCAAGAAATTATTGAGTTGGATTACAACTCTTTTAAATGTTGTATTTTTAAGTGTAGATGGTATGAAGCATTTGAGAGGACACAGAGACATGATACCCATAGTGGATTCTTTTATATAGATTCCCCAAGGTTCCTACTGGAGGATAAGGAGCCTTATGTTCTACCAATTCATTGTGAGCATGTATTTATTTAACTCAAATAAGAAGCGATATTGATCATTAATCTATTAATTCATAGTTTATTGCGATAATATATATGTGTTTATTAATCAATATTTTTTTTATAACATACGTCTAATATATGTATGTCGTTCGTGTGCAGGTATTTTATATGAAGACATTTTGGACCTGAAATGGATATTTTTCATACATTATGATCCAATATTAAGACATGTATTTGACGATGCATTGGTGGATACTAAGAAAAACAATGATGGCCAACAAAATGAGAGAGAGGGATTAGAGAACATCGAAGAAATTGACATCCATGGTGATGCTGAAAATGGTTATGTTCAGGAACAAGAAGACAACAATCCAAAGTTAGATGATGTTATGGAAGACAAAAATATGGATGGTATAGAAAATGATGGTCCAAATACACCTGGTAACAATATAGATTGTCTACAATCAAATTTCAATGATGATGAAGATGATGCAGGTCAAGATGAGGATGATGATAATATTAAATACTTGAAAGGACATATGAACATTGACAATGATACATTGGATGACATTGTTGCAGACAATAATGTTAATGACCAAGACTTATAAATTTTCATAATTATTTGTAATCCATGTTTTAAAAATGTTGATTCTTATGGCCCAAACTTTGAAATGCTTCAGTATTATTTGTGTCGATACAAATTACCTATTGCAATATCCTTAAAGTGTTCAATGTTTTCTATGAATTGTTGGCAAAACAAATTGGATTACTTGGATAAGAGTTAGCATGGTTAGTGGTCATTTATTGGTTGATAATGGTTTACAGGTGTTGTCAAGTTATTTGTTAGACTCAGACTGAACTAGGATGAAGAACCTATTCAATAAAAATACATTAAATAAACAATTGTTAAAACAGATAATTACATATATTGTATATGTAAAAAAATGTAAATCCAAACAATTAGGCTAAATGTATCCAAAGTTTGTTCATTAATTTATATTTTAAAACAAATTGAAATATTTCACTAAGCCTAATCCTAAGACCTTAACCTTTATACCATCTAACCCCTAACCCCCTAACCTCTAACCCCTTGAAACATGGACGATCTTGAATATTATGTGGGGTCATCATAAATCCTTGAGTCTTGAAACTGTCCCATACCATCAAGGCATGTTTCTAGTATAACCATGTCAAATTTCGATGCATACAAGCATAGTTTGGAGAAATTTCAACGTTGGCCTCATTCATTGCTAACCATGTAGGGTCGATGGATTTCATTAATCCCTTCACCCAATATAATCCCTAACCCATGAACCATTAAACCACTTGCATGTTGGACCCTATAAAATTCTTTTGGGATATCTCAACTTAATATAATCATGGTTTAATCATCTCGAAGAATGCCACAAGAAAAAGACAAATACATGGAAATTGGCATCTTCATCATGTTTCGTTGTAAAGATGGGCATGCTGGGTTTGATCTTTGTTGGCATGGATCGAAAAATTGGGTCATGATGAATATTATGATAATGACGATGGAAATGACAACCATGATGATTGTGATGATGAAGAGAATGATGTCCTTGATTCGTAAAAACCTCCCATGCTGTCAAGGCACACGCCTAGTATAAACATGTAAAATTTCAATGCATACAGTCACATTTTGAAGAAACTTCAACATTGGACCCATTCGCTGCTCATTGTGCAGAGTCAGTGGATGAAATTGGTGATGGGCATGTTGGAAGTTTCAAGACATTTCAAGAGAGTTATGACAAAGATTCTATAGAAGAGAATGATGAATGATAACAATGAGATCGACGTGCATGATGAACATTGATGCAAACATGGACGATGTCGAAGGTTATGTGGGTACATCAGACATAATTGAGTCTTGAAACCCTCCCATCCTGCCAAGGTATGTGTCTAGTCTAACCATGTAAAATTTCGATGCATACAGGCACAAATTGAAGAAATTTTAACATTGGCCCCATTCACTGCTCACTGCGTGGGGTCGGTGGAAGAAATTTATGATGGGTGTATTGGAAGTTCTATGGCATTTCAAGAGAGTTCCGACAAAGATTCTATAAATTGAAATGGCGAATGATGATAATGATACGTCCATGATGAATGTTTATGCAAATTTACTGGACGATCTCAAAGATTATGTGGGGACATCAGACATCCTTGAGTCTTGAAACCCACCCATATCGTCAAGGCATGTGTCTAGTCTAACCATGTCAAATTTTGATGCATACATGCACAAATTGAAGAAATTTCAACGCTGTCCCCATTCACTGCTCACTATGCGGGGTCAGTGGAAGACATTTGTGATGGGTGTATTAGAAGTTTCATGACATTTCAAGAGAGTTTCGACAAAGATTCTACAAATGGAAATGACGAATGATGACAATGGTACGTCCATGATGAACATTGATGCAAACGTAATGGACAATATCAAAGATTATGTGGGGGCATCAAACATCCTTTACCCTTGAAACCATCCCATACCATCAAGGCATGTGTCTAGTCTAATCACATCAAATTTTGACATATACAAGCACAGTTTGAAGAAGTTTCAATGTTGGCCCCATTCATTGCTCACTATGCGGGGTCGGTGGATGACATTTGTGATGGGTGTATTGGAAGTTCCATGACATTTCAAGAGATTTCCGACAAAGATTATACAAATGGAAATCACGAATGATGACAATGCTACGTACATGATGAAAGTTGATGCAAACATGGACGATCTCAAAGATTATGTGGGGACATCAGACATCCTTGAGTCTTGAAACCCTCCCATAATATCAAGGCACGTGTCTAGTCTAGCAACATCAAATTTCGACACATACATGCATAGTTTGAAGAAATTTCAACGTTGGTTCCATTCATTTCTCACTATGCGGGGTCGGTGGATGACATTTGTGATGGGTGTATTGGAAGTTCCATGACATTTCAAGAGAGTTCCAACAAAGATTCTACATATGGAAATTATGAATGATGATAATGAGATGTCCATTATGAACGTTGATGCAAACATGGACGATATCAAAGATTATGTGGGAACATCAGACATCCTTAAGTCTTGAAACCCTCCCATACCATCAAGGCATATGTCTAGTCTAACCATGTCAAATTTCGATGCATATAGGAATATATTGAAGAAGTTTCAACGTTGGCACCATTCACTGCTCATTGTGCAAGGTCAGTGGACGACATTTGTGATGGGTGTGTTGGAATTTCCATGACATTTCAAGAGATTTCTAACAAATATTCTACATATGGAAATGATGAATGATGACAATGTGACATGGATGATCTCAAATATTATGTGTGGGGTCGATGGATATCATTAATCCCTTGACCAGATATTAACCATTAAACTACCTAACCCCTAAAATCCAAATCCCTTAGCCTTTGACCCTTAATCCCTTAAATTTTAACCCCTAATCCCTTAACCCTTAATCCCTAGACCCCAAATCCCTAAATCACATAATCCCCAAATCCCTTATCCACTTAACCCACAACAAATCAACAAATTAACTATTTAGGCACAGTAGGTGTTAAATCGGAAGCCAAATAGGAAGCCAAACTAGAATCTAAAAAGAAAGCTAAGTTGGATGCTAACCAGGAAGATAAAATGGAAGCTAATGTAGAAGTTAAACTTGAAGCTAAACTCAAAGCTACACTTGGCGCTAATTTGGGCGCTAAATAGTGCACAAAATTGGGTGCTAAAATAGGCGCTAAAGAAGACAATAAATCGGGTGTTGAGTTAGGCGCTAATTTAGCGTCAGCTTGTGTTTCTCAATGCAAATAATACCCAAAATAGTTCCATCACGATAAATAGCACCGACTTTTGCAAAAAAGTGGAGAAAAATACATTACAACAGACAATGGAAGAAAAAAAGGGAGCAACTATGATCACTAATCTGAAGAAGGTGAAAACTTTAGATTCAAAGTTGGTGGATCCCACGTTGTACAAGTAGCTAATAGGTTCTTTGATATATTTGGTCAACACCAAGCCACATATATGTTTTGTAGTGAATTCCATGGTGGAGCCAAGGTAGGAGCATTGTGTAGCAACAAAACATAGGCTTAGGTATTTGAGGGGCATCGTGGAGTATGGTATGAGATATTTTGTAGATGGTGAAGTGAAGTTGTAGGGGTATACATACTCAAATTGGGCAGGTAGTGCAACAGACAGGAAGAGCACCTCACGATGTTTCTTTAGCATGGGATCCATGATGATATCCTGGTTCAGTAGGAAGCAAACTTCTATGGCACTTATCTCAGTAGAGAAAGAATATATGGCAGCCAATATGACTGATTGTGAGGCCATTTGGATTTTCAAGTTACTTGCATAATTGTTTGATCAATAGTTGGATCCCACAGTCATTTACTATGATAATCAAAGTTGTATCAAACTCTTTGAGAATATAGTGTTTCATGATATGTCCAAGCATATAGAGATTAGATATCACTTCATAATAGATAGGGTTCAAAAAGGAGTAATGAAGCTTCAGTATATTCCCATAGATCAACAAGTAGTTGATATTCTGATCAAGTCCCTAGCAAAAGGGAAGTTTGAGACATTTAGAGATAAACTTGGATTGGTGCATAATCCATTCCTCACTAAGAGGGAGTGTTGAGAATTATAGCTTGAACAAGAAATTTTGTATAGATATTTTCGAAAATTAAGTCTATTTTCGAATAGTGATTCTATTTTGGAAAAGTAAATTCTATCTTATAATTACTTTAGTTAAAAAGTGAAAATCTTATTTTTAACAGTTGAGTCTAAAAAGTGTATTTCATGCATGCATGACTTAGAATAGGAGTAATCTTAGAAATAGATTAGGGTTTTGGTCTCAATTAAAACTATAATGATAGGTCAAGATAGAGAGTTTAGAAACACAAGAGAACACTTGAGTAGATTGAGCGACAAAGAAGGAGAGAGAGGAAGCAAGTAATTTCCGACAACACGTACTCCCATGCAACAGTTTGTACAATGTACAAAATAGTTTCATACAGTCATATAGAAGTTAGTACAATCGTACAACCATAGTTGTATTATTTTCATAGTTGTACAATCCGTACAAACATGTTGTACTTCCCTAGTAGGTTGTTTCATTTAGTTTGAGGTGTTTTTTGGTATCTGTGCAATGTTTTTTTTGGGGAGATTGTGGAGGTTTCCTTGTAAGTTTTCTGAAGGAATGAAAATCATTTATTGAAGGATTAATTAACTTGTGTGTGAAATTGATTTTTATGCTTCCGCTATGTGATTTCCAACTATTGTGTGATAAATCGATGGTTTGAAATTTATTTCTGCAATAATTAAATTCATCAATCTACTTGTTTGATTGAGATCATAAGGACTTTAGTCACCTAGGGGTTATAAATTTTCACATGTTCAAGAGGTAAAACAAATGATAGAATAATCATGCAATAGGAATGCGTCAAGAGGTCAAGTGAATGATACAATAATCCTCCAAGTGGTGCGCCCTCCTAGAATCATCCAAAATAATTAATAAAATAACCCAAGAATTGCGTCCTCGTAGAATATGGACCCACATGTGAGAGAAAAAATAATATAAGGAAGGTGCTCTTCAACCCACATGAAAATAACCTCCTCCATCATGGCACGTGTGATATCCAAGGTGATGACAAGTCAATCAAGCAATAACATAATGCAATGACTCAAGTACCAAGTCAAATAAAGCTCAACAAAATCCCCCAAAAAGGGGGAGACCCCATCTAAGTAATGCAATATCAATATAATAGGATGGAACCTCAACATATGTTCCAATCAGGTGAGTGCCCCACTCAAAATCATCACTACCATGTAACAAAATCATAACAAACATGAAACCAAGCCAAAAATCCAAGGTGCTCTAGAAAGGAACCTCCACATGCTCAGACTAAAGTTAAATGAAGCTATATATGGTTACATCCAAATTAGTATGAGCACCAAGGGTAGTGATCCATCAAAGGGAAATCTCAAAATCATAATAAATTGATCTAGCTATCATGAACCCCTAAAGTGCTTAGGGTGCTCATGCTATAAGACCTCCATGATATGAAACTGTATCAATAAACCTCTAAATCATGTTGGAATCATGAAATAATGGTCAATGATTCTAGGCATTCCATCCATATGTGATGCAAACCATATAAATGTTCCATCCTCATGCCAAATAATACCAATATACTATGGAAATCATCTACTATGTAATTTGTGTATCCTCAACATATAAATCAAGTCCCATTTCCAACAAATCATCATAACATCGAATGACATCATAATAACTATGATGCTTAGAATCAATTGACAAATAAAATCCTACTAGTCTATAGGATTATAAAAATTTGCACTAACCACTTTCCTCTAGACATCACACACCCACTATTGAAATAATGGTCAGTAATACTAGGGAAAATGTGTGTGTCCATAAAATAACCCTCAATTGCATCTAAAATTTGGATCACCTATGTCATCAAGAAATTTCTACTAAGTGAAAATGGGACATGTTGAAATACCCTCATATAACATCATAGGTAACAACTAGCTTCAACATGGGGACATGTACTTTGAAAGAGAGTGCATGAGAAATCCATGATTTTTAATACTACCTGGTATAACTGAACATGAAAGAGATGAGATACATATGATAGGGTGAGACTTTCACCCCAACAAACCACATAATAAAACAAAAACAATAAAAAGAAGCTACATAAGATTACACATGATGTCAAAAATGACCCTAGAACATAGATGGAGCCAAATGCTAAATAGTGCATGGAATAGAGTAACTAGTTTAATCTACTGCTCATAAGAGCTTATTCATTCTTTTATAAATCTACTTTACAACACTAATTTCCATTAGAAAAATAAAGCTTGAGAATATTCACACTTATGGGAAACTACAACTTTTCTTAGTTAAGGTGGATGAGATAGAAATAATTTGCTTTGGTTTTGTGTTCAATTCTAAAAGGACCTGTTATCGCACAAATTGTAGGTTTGGAAAAGCCCGATCCAATCCATGAGATGGAGGTATTTGTTGGAGAGTCTACCCACTTCCACCTTAGATAAACCCTCCCCTCGCTTTAGTGAAGGAGAAATCCTACACAAGGGGGGAATCTCGAGTGACCCTAGGGGGAAATGAGATGGAAAGTGGTGTTATGGAAGTGATACCCCTATAGGTAAAACTACTAAGTGGAAAGTGGCATGGAAACAAGTCTCAGAGAAGGTTAATGGTTTCCAAGTGCTCGAGTACCTATGGAATATTGTTGTAACTTCTCGAGACACAAGAAGAGACAATTATACAAGCTCAAAGATTAAGTGGAAAAGAAATTTAATATTGATGTCCCAAACTACATCAGTAAACAAGAGTATATATTAGCAAATAATAAATCTAATTAATCCATATTTAACCACTCAAAGCAATCAATATTTATTGAGAAATGAAGCATAAAACAAGTAGATTAGTTCCCAATATTTTAGCACAAACTTTAGTGGGATTAGAGGGCTATTGTATGATGTTTTAAGAGTATGTTTGCAACATCCAAATAGATGTAGACAATATTGTCTACAGAAACAATTTTCAACCACGAGAACAAGCAAGTAATCTAAACAAAAGTTCACCAATTAGCAGTAGAATGATAGTAATGGCTTACTAGCAAATTTTCATGGTTGAAATGCAAGTTAAATTCAAATATATAGAGTAGTTAGTTGCATATCTAATGGATGTAGCTTTAAGTTATGAAAGAAATAATATATCCTTGGAAAAAAAAAATTCCCTAGTTGCTCAAGCAAGCTATTAGAGCATATAATTGATTCATCTTCAAACAATTTGAAAATCTTGTAAAATCACGTTACCCAATACAAGCAATTTTATTTCTCCAATGCAAAATTCAGATTAGTTCCTTTAAAATATTGGGTAAATGGAGTCTTTGATGTAATATTTAGATCCAAAATATCCATATGGGTGTAATCCCGTTTACTCCCTAGGGCATGCAAATCAAACTTAGGTAAATCTAGGAGGGTGTACAGCCTTGTACTCCTCCTAGCAACTTCGTCCAAATTTGACTTATCAAGTGGAATTGAGATGAATCTTGATGGAGGGTGTATGCACTTATACTCCTAGGGTTTCAACCAACAAAACTATGAAATAAGAAAGAAGAACTAACAAATTGCATATTTTTCTTACCAATTCCAAGAGAGATGCAATATAAAACCCTAGTTCACCAAGCAATGTCCATTCATAAGCAAGAGAAGTAGTCTCCAAGAGGTGCACACCACCTTAGCTCCACAATAAACCAAGAGAAATCACCAAAATACATTTTCATAAGAGAGATATATCCAAATTTCCCAAAGAGAGTACACATTGCATCCAAGTATCCTTCTCCAAATGGGAGAGCTATGATTCAAATGAAATAGAAATGAGCCTTATTTATAGAAAAATCCTAAAAAGTGTTTGTCCACTTAAGTTAGAGTAAACCAAAAAATAAGGGAGACATTTCCCTTTATTTTTCCCCTTTACAATATTAAACTCAAATCTAACTTAAAAATTGCACATAAGAAACCCTAAAGATGACGTCAACCCTCTCTAGGGTGACATTTTGGCACTTCTATCAAGTCATTTGAGCTTGGGGGTGAAATGTTGGGCCTACAAAGGCCTCCCTCTCATTTTATAGGGTCTCATACATCAATCCAAGGCTTCTCTCCATCCAAATTCCAAGTTTCAATCAAGTCAACACCACCACCACCAAAATCCTAGCCCTAGGGTGACGTCAAGCCCTCCAAAGTGGTGTTTTGACCTCCAAAGGAAAAATGTTTGGCTTGTAGGGGCTAGATGAGATATTCCATGGTGTAATTAAATCCTCCAAAGGTTGTCATCATAATCTAGTGTGTTGGCCATGGTATCCATCCTTTGGGTTTCATGCCCCAAGGAAGCCCAAGCTAGGCTTGTTCTTCCAAAATTGTCCACCCAGCAAGTTCCTGCAAAGACAATGAATAGACCCTCCAAGGATATCAATTAAAATGCATCATGATAAGTAAATCAAATCAATAAAAGAATCACCTAAGAATGTGCATCGCAAAACACCTCAAAAAATTAAACAAGTGCTCAAAGACCCTATGCAACTTGCCAAGTTTAGGTAAGGGAGTGTTGACAAAGTGACCTATTGGGTGAATCATTCCCTAAGTCAAGGAGTGTTTTCCAGGTGGACCCCCCCTCTAAGCCATGTGGAGAATATGAAGTGGATGGGGGAAAGACTTTTGTTCATGGGATTCATGACATATAAGGGATCATAGTGTCTCATTTCTGGGTGCCTTTGTAGAGGGTGTGTTTCACCTTCATTTTCAATGCATCCTTTTTCCAAGACCATTTAATGTCATTAATTAATTAAGGTATAGAAAAAAATGGGTACTCCCTATGGGGTAACATATATCTTGGGGGGTAGTACCATAGTGTCACTTCATGGGATAGGTACACATAGTTCCATGGGGGGTAAATTTTAGCTTGTAACACACTTGTGTAGATCCCTCAACAAGTGGGACATTTATATATATGTATTTGCTTTTGCAGGTCTTTGAATTTTTTAGGAGAAACATTTCATTATTCTCAAGACCCATTTTGGGTGAGAATCTGGAAGGTTATTATTTGGCTTCTATATTTTTCCAGCTACATTCCCTCTAGGCCTTCATCCCCTTCCTCCCATGAAATGAGGGACAATCCCTTCTTGGGTCAGTACACCTGAAAATCCCAAAAGATAACGAGGTGAGGGGATGAAGTGTGGAAAGTGGTAAGTATGATCGGAAGTGGTATGATGACTCTTCAAGGGGACCTCCCAATATTGATGCAAACCCCACCCACTCTCTAGGTCTGCACAACCTCCCAGTCTAGGATTGTTTAAATTCAGGAGTTGAATTATCTCTCGAGACCCTACTAATCCCTTAACACAATTATCATAGGTCCCAAGTCCTTATTCTCGAGTGAAAAATCCACTTTTTGGGGGTCCCTGGGCATTCGCGAGTCCTCAAGGGACCATGGGCCAAAAATCGTGGGCTAAATCTCCAATATTTGAATAATTTAGGACTTCGTAACTTCTGGACTTCAGGAGTTTCAACAAACTCGCACTGTGTTCCTCTCGAATGTCTGATTCATAAACTTTCGAATCAACAGGCGAACCAATCAATGACCCCTGTTTCACGTCGAGATCTACGGCTCTGAATTTCTTCGGTATTCTGGGCTTCGACGATTCTCCCTGCTCCAACACTCTATGCTCCCAATGAGATAGTCTTCGAATCAGATTGGACGATTCTCATTCCTTCACAGATCAACGGTTTAACCTTGCTTCGCGGCTCTGGGCTTCAGGAATTTTCAAAGCACCACTTCATAGATCTCCCAGAGTATTGAATCTTTGTATATTAATATCTACTGCCACACCTCTCCCATTTATAAACAATGGATATATGCTCCGCTCTTTGGAGCTTCGGGGGATTGTGAACCCTTCACAATCACGTCTCCTTTCTCTCGGATGGTTGATCTTTTGGACTCAAAAATACACTGACACGTGTCCACTGAACTCAATGCTCCATATGGGTTTCAAACTTTATAACTTTAGGAGTTCTGACTCTTGCGCCTCCTCAAATGAATTTTTTTAAACTCGTGAAGTTCGAAGGAGTTATGGTGGTAACTTTTGCGCTACTTTCCCAGATCTAGCAGCTATGAAAGGCCTAGTCTCTCCACGAGTGGATCTCGTCTGCTCATCCTCCCAACTAATATACTCCTCCTTTTTCTAAGGATCTTGGTCACTATCCCTCCTGAGCTTGACCAAGCTAGAAAACTTGAACCTTTGCGGCTTCTTTTTCACTCCTTTGAACACTTTACCACTTCATACTCAAAAGGTTTTCTGAGTCACTCTCGCGTACCTCTGTTGCTTGATCACCTTGAAACTTTGAAGATCCTTGAGAAAAAAATTCGCGCACTCCTTGCACTCTCCAAACTCAGACTCTCCAACACTCCAACTGAGTGGAGGCCCAATGCAATCCTTGCACAGGTTTGTTCTCAAACTCTACTCTCCTCTGAGCAATTGTGCACTCCTTGCACTTCCTCTGCAAATTTCCACGTTATCTCTTTTGAGATTATGAGTCAGACTGGACTTGGACTTTACACACCTTATAGGCACTATGCACTCCTTGCACCAGATCTCTCATAACAGAAATAATTGAAACTTAAAGAAACATTAACAGTTATGATGTCTAACTAAGAAATGCATACATATGAGAACAACCAACCACAACAAGCAAATACCACAACATTTACTCAATGAACTCATAAATAAGTAACACCATGGATTTGGAATCAAACCTTTTATTCTTGTATTAATTTAGCAAAATATGTACATGGACTCATACAGTGCTCAACAACTCTCTATAATAACCAACAACAATAACAATTGTCTTCGGCAACAATAATAAGATACAATAGCAATAATAAGCTACAACAGACTCATTTGAGCATAGTTTACATATATTTATACATGAGGAGCTTCTCAAGCCTTCCCTCCAGACTACCTTAGTGATATCTTATCACAATTAAAATAGTGATCTACTAAGGCCTATTACAATGAATGACCATTTACAACTAGATAAGAGATGAGCTTGAAATCTGTACAATCCTGTAGATAATTAAGGCAATTACAATCTATGGTGATCTTATACAATGGATCAAGCCTCCAAATATTAAAAAGTATTTAATTACAATGTTTGAAAATTTAAGATGATGCTCCCTCCTTGGGATCGAAACCAACTTTAAATGTGTGTGTTGGGCGCTGAGTTGTCCTCCACTCAACCTCCTTTGGTGCCCATGGTGATTCTCCTTCATCATACTCCTCTGGACAAAATATTCATGGACTCCTATCCATGAGATCTTGCATTGTTTTTCCATGTCTCTGAATATCAGGTTTAGTTACCCAACTAGCATCCTCTGATGGGTGATCTTTCCACTTCACCAGGTACTCAAAATAAGTCTTCCTCCTGGTCTTCTTACCAATCCTTTGATCTAGAATTTTCTCCATTTGTGGGTTTTTTGTTATGGGCATCTATTTCTCCCAATCTATCTCCTTTTGATCATCTGATTCTCCTATATCATCCATCCTGTAAGGGTACAGGTCTGCAACATTAAATATTGGTGATATTCCAACCTTTTCTGGCAGCTCAATTTCATAAGCGTTGGCAGCAAAATTTCTGAGGATTCTACATGGTCCTATCTTCTTCATATTTATTTTGTTATGCGTTCCCCTTTGGAAAATTTCCTTCCTCAAGTGTGCTAAAACTTGATCTCCAACCTCGCAATGAACCTCTCTTCTTCTCTAATCAATGTGTCTCTTATACTTTTGACTGTTATCCTGTAACTGTCCTTTAATCTGATCATGTAGCTTATGCATCTCTGCAACAAAGTCTTCTACTCCTGCACTTGGGAATTCATCATGTCCTAAATTTCTTAACTCTGAAATTCCTCTCAGATGCATTCCATACACTATCTAAAATGGACTCTTTCCAGTTCTTCTGTTTGGTGAATCATTGTATGCAAACTCTGCTTGGGGCATAATTTGATCTCACTGATTGCGATGTTCAGTGACCAAACTCCTCAATAAATTTCCTAAACTCTAATTTACCACCTTAGTCTGTCCATCTTTCTGAGGGTGATATGTTGAATTGAAGGACAATTTTGTCCCTAGATTCTTCCACAAATTTCTCCAAAAGTGTCCCACGAATTTGGTATCTCTGTCTGAGACTATACTTCTGGGCAAGCCATGTAATCTCACAACCTCCTTGAAAAACAAATTGGTTATGTGAGTAGCATCATTGGTTTTCTGGCATGGTATGAAATGTGCCACTTTTGAAAATTTGTCAACCACTACAAATATGGAATCACTCCCCCTCTAGGTTCTTGGTAATCCCAACACAAAATCCATGCTTATGGAATCTCATGGCTTGTCTGGAATAGGAAATGGAAAATACATACTAGTGTTTTGTTGTTTCCCTTTGGCATATTAGCAGACTTTACATTTGTCCACAAATTTCTTCACGTTGGACCTCATACCTAGCTAATGGTACAAATAAATCAACTGTGCATAAGTCTTATCATGGACGAAATGTCCAACCAATCCTCCACTATGCTTTTCTTTCAGCAGATTGTCTCTCATTGAGCATTTCAGAATACATAATTGCTTCTCTTGAACAACAGTCCATCCTAGATTGAATATTCCATCCATTGACTTATGTCCCTTAGCAAATGGTTTTCACATTCTTCATAAACCCTTCTTGAAATTTGGATCTTCTCGATACATCCCCTTAAGGTGTTCAAACCCTAAGGTCTCCACTTGGAATTCCTACATAATCAGACATATCCTTGTCAAAGCATAAACAACTTTGTTAGCGCTACCACTAATGTGCTTAATATAAAAAGTAAAATTCTGCATGAATTATACCCATTTAGCATGTCTTTGGTTCAACTTCTCCTGTATGGTTATGAATTGTAATTCTGATTGTCACTGTACAAAACAAACTCCTTTGGAATAAGGTAATGCCTCCATTTTTTCAGATATTTTATTACAACATAAAACTCCTTGTCATACGTTGAGTACTTCCTCTTAGTGTCATCCATATTCTCACTGAAATAAGAAACAAGCTTATTTTCTTGGCTCGAGACTGCACCAATAGCTACTCCACTTGCATCGCATCTTACCTGAAATGTGTTCTTGAAATCTGGTAGAACCAGAATCAGTTGTTTTGTTATCTTCTCCTTCAATACCCTGAAGCCTTTTTTAGCTCCTGCTGTCCAATTAAAATATCTGTGCTTTTTCTTTACAATGTTCAGTATGGGTGCACAAATGTTATTGAAATTCCTGATGTACTTCCTATAAAAACTTGCTCATCCATGAAAACTTCTTACCTCAAACATGATTCTTGGCGAAGGCCATTCTATGATTTCCCTCACCTTCTTTGAATCCATATTCAACTCGTTTGAAGAGATCACAAAACCCAAGTATGTGATTTATGTCTTCATGAAAGAACATTTCTTCGAATTTATCAGCAACTTCTCCTGCTACAATCTCCTCATCACTAGTTTCAAGTGCCTCAAATGTTCTCCTTCAGTCTTACTAAAAATTAAAATGTCATCTAAATACACAATTACAAACTTACCAATGAAATCCTTGAGTACTTCATTAATTAATTTCATGAATGTAATTAGGGCATATGTTAATCCAAATGACATAACAAGCCACTCATACAAACCTTCATTCGTCTTGAATGTTGTCTTCCATTCATCTCCTTCTCTCATTCTTATTTGATTATAACCACTCTTCAAGTCTATCTTGGAAAAATAATTGGCTCCACTCAAGCAATCCATCAAATCATCCATTCTGGGTAAAGGAAATCTATACCTGATGGTTATCTTGTTGATGGATCTAGAATCCGTGCACATTCTCCATCCTCCATATTTATTTGGACTTAACACAGTTGGTACTGTGCATGGACTCAATCTTTCTATGACCAAGATTTTATCCAACAACTCTTGGACTTTATTCTTGACCTCTTCATTCTCTTGAGGTGTCAACCTGTATGTTTCGTTATTTGGAAAAATCACTCCTGGAATAAGGTTAATGTGATGATTGATACTCCTAATGGGTGGTAAAGAGCGAGGTAATTCATCCACCACGATGTCAGCAAACTCATCTATCAATTTTTGAATCTTCGCAGGAAAATCATCCAGAGAAGTGTTTGTAAGGACGAATGTGGGATTCCTCACCACAACAAACTACATCTCCTGTTCCTTCTTGACTTTGTTCAAGAGTTCCTTCCCACTCATGATAAGTATGCTCAGACTAGCTTCTTCCTTGACTCCTTTGTCTTATATTGGCAGTAACATATGCTTACAACCATTCTTCTCAAGGGTGTAAGTGTTTTCCCTTCCATCATGTATGACATTTTTGTCATATTGACATGGTCTTCCCAACAAAACATGGAAAACATCCATGGGTATGACATCACATAGAATCTCATCTCTATAACCTCCTATCTTAAACTCAAATTTACACTGTTGGCTTACCATCACTTGGTGTCCTTTATGCAAACATGATACTTTGTATGGGGTTATCTGTGCATTTGTCTCTAGCTCCAGCTTTTCCACCATTTCTATGGATACCAGATTATCAGTGCTCTCACTGTCTGTGATCACCTTGCATACCCTGTCCTTGGTCTTGCAAGCAGTCCTGAATAGACTGTTCCTCTAGACTGGCTCCTTTACTTCTTTCTCTGGTTTGATGAGAACTTTCCTCATCATGAGGGATATTTCATCTTCTGTTTTTTATGCCTCCACATTCCTCTTCTGTGCTTCAGAAATGTGAGCTTATCCATATTTGTTTTTCTCAGGATATTCTCAAGATATATGCCCTGTCTTTCCACAGGAATAACATTTCACTTATCCTCCTCTGCCTCTTCCTATTCCTCAATAAAAATAGTTTCTTCCACCATAGTTTCCACCTCTGGAACTTCCTCCTCTTTCTTTTTGGTTGTGATACTTCTTAGCCTGAGATTTGGGTTTCTGGAACTTCTCTCGGGAAATTCCTCTGCCTCTTTTTGGAGTTTTTCATCTGTTTCGCTGGCTTTGTTTTTAGGCCAAATTTTTCTCTACTTTCAGTGCCACCTGATAAGAATCCTCTATAGTGCTTACTATCATCATACTGATCTTATCTTGAATCTCATACCTTAGGCCATTTATATACCTTTCAATTTTTTCTTCATCGTTTTCCCGATGACCTGCTTTGATGTTCAACCTATAAAATCCTTTAGTGTATTTCTTCACTAACAAGCCCTTCTGTCTTAGGTTCTGTAATTTCTTAAACATATTTATATGATAGTCTTTAGGTATGAATTTATCTTTTAATTTATCTACCATTCGATCCCAACTTTTGATTTTGGAATTACCTTTGCATCTTCTGTCAGCTTGCAATTCATCCCACCATAGCGTTGCATGTCCCTTCGATATGGTAAAAACATGCTTCACTTTATTTTCATCATCGATCTCCTCATAATAAAAGTACTTGTAAAAAACACTTATCCAATCCAACAACTCTTCAACATCTAAGTTTCCTTCATACATTAGGACTTCTATTTTTTCTCTAGCTCCCATTTTGACAACAGCTCTTAGCATTCGCTCTTCTGCAACTTCTTCTCCTACAAATCCTTCTACTTAAACATCTTCACTCTCAGCCTCACTGATGTCACAAACATCAGGTGCTCTCCTCTGCGCTATCTCCATGTTATCTAATATCGCATGGGGTTGCCTCATCTCTTCTTCCATTGTTGGATTTGCTATAGGTTTGTCCCTGCGTCTCCTTGGCGACATGGTTCCAAGTTCTTCCTCACACACAGAGAAAATTTCTGGCTCCGATACCACTTGATGGTATCAGAAAAAAACTTATATGTGATCTGATACCACTTGATGCAAACCCCACCTAATCTTTGGGTCTGCACGACCTCCTGGTCTAGGATCGTTTAACTTCGAGAGATGAATTAGCTCTTGGGCCCATATTGAATCCTTAAAACAGTTCTCACATGTCCTAAGTCCTTCTTCCCAAATGAAAAAATTTATTTTTGGGGGTCCTTGGAAACTCGCAAGTCCTCAAGGGAACATGGGCCAAAAAATGTGGGCTAAATATCCAATCTTCGAAGAATTCAGGACTTTGGAACTCCAATACTTTGGGAGTTTCAACAAACTCGCACCGCGTTCCTCCCAAATGTCGGATTCACGAACTTTCAAATCAACAGGCGAACCAATCAGTGACCCTTGTGTCACACCGAGATCTATGGCTCTGAATTTCTTCAGGATTTCAGACTTCAGTGATTTTGCCCGCTCCAACACTCTATGCTCCCAAAGAGATGGTCTCTGAATCAGATCAGATGGTTCTCATTCCTTCACATATCGACGACTTAACCTTTCTTTGAAACTCAGGGCGTCGGGAATTTTTGAAGCACCACTTCACAAATTTCCCAGAGTATTGAATCTAAGGATCTTGAGGTCTACTTCCACAGGTCTCCCATTTATCAACGGTGGAGATTTAATCCTCTTTTTGGAGCTTCAGGGGATTGCCAACCCTTCACAATCATGTCCCCTTTCTCTTAGATGGTTGATCTTCTAGACTCGACAATCCACTAACACGTTTCCACTGAACTCAACACTCCATATGGGTTCAGGACTTCGAAACTTTGGGAGTTCTGACTCTTGCGCCTACTCGAATGAATTTTTCTGAACTCGCAAAGTCCGAAGGACTTCTGGTGGTAACTTTCAAGCTATTTTACTAGATCTAGTGGCTAGGAAAGGCATGGTCTCTCCACAAGTGGATCTTGTCTGCTCATCCTCCCAACTAATAAAATCCTCCTTTTTCTAAGGATCTTGGTCACTATTCCTCTTGAGCTTGACCAAGCGAGAAAATTTGAACCCTTGCGTCTTCTTTTTCACTCCTCTGAATTCTTTGTCACTTCAGACTCAGAATGTTTTCTAAGTCACTCTCACGCACCTCTGGTGCATGTTCACCTTGAAACTTTGAAGTTCCTTGAGAAAACATTTCGCGCACTCCTTGCGCTCTCCAGAATTAGACTCTCCAACACTCCAACTGAGTGCAGGCCCAATGCACACCTTTCATGGGTTTGTTCTCAAACTCTACTCTCCTTCGAGGAACTGTGCACTCCTTTCACTTCCTCTACAAAGTTTCACATTATCTCTTTTGAGCTTCTGAATCAGACTCAACTCGACCTTCAGACACCTTGTGGGAATTGTGCACTCCTTGCACCACATCTCTCAGAAGAGAAACAATTGAAACTTAAAGAAACATTAACAGTTCCTCTGTCTAACTAAGAAATGCATACATATGAGCATAATCAACCACAACAAGCAAAAAAAACAACATTCACTCAATGAACTCAGGAAAAAGTAACACCATGCATTTGGAATCAAACCTTTTCTACTTGTATTCATTCAGCAAAACATGTACATGGACTCATATAGTGCTCAACAACTCTCTATAATAACCAACAACAATAAAAATTGTCTTTGACAACAATAATAATATACAACAACAATAATAAGCTACAACAACCTCATTTGGGCATAGTTTACATATATTTATACACGAGGAGCTTCTCGAGCCTTCCCTCCAGACTACCTTAGTGCTATCCTATCACAATTAAAACATTCATCTACTAAGGCCTATTAAAATGAATGAGGATTTACAACTAGATAAGAGTTGAGCTCGAAATCTGTACAATCTTGCAGATAATTAAGGCGATTACAATCTCTGGAAATCTTATACAATGGCTCAAGCCTCCAAATATTAAAAAGTATTTAATTACAATGTTTCAAAATTTAAGATCATGTGCCCTCCTTAGGATCGAAACCAACTTTAAATGTGCACGTTGGGCACTGAGCTGTCCTCCACTTGGCCTCCTTTGGTGTTGATGGTGATGCTCTTGCATCAAGTATCAAACCCATCCCTAAGGGTGACCACTTACTAAGGTGAAATTTCAACCACCAAGGTGAAACAGAGAAAAGATCATAACTTTGAAGCAGACATTACATAATCAAAAGAAACTTTAAATGAAACACACTCACTGATGCCTCAAATATTAAAATGGAAGTCACCATAATAATTGAATTGTAGCTCATGGGGAAAGACCTAATGTCTTCTGGAAGCAAGTTGATGTGGTGGATACCATCGTGATGAATATGAGATCTATGGTAGTGAGGTGGGCCCTTGTCTGTGCAAGTGGTATATATCAACCATCTCTCTCTCGGTACTCCATGTCTGCAACCTAAGGGCCTTGAGACATCATCTCCTTAGTTATCCGTAGGACTTCTATTCTGGACATATATGACTGTACTAGATGCTTCTCCCACAAATGCATGGGTAAGTTCTGTCCATGGATCATTGCTTTAGCTTCTTCTACGATAGATCCATTATTTCTTTCTACAACCTCATTCCGCAGGGGGTTATAGGGAGTTGTCAATTCCCTCTTAATCCCTGCTTCTCTGCAAACTTATTTAAACTCATTTGAGATGTATTCACCTCCATTATTTGATCTCAATATATTAATATTTCTTCTAGAGATATTTTCCACTAAACCTTTAAATTATTGAAACTTACTAAAAACTTCATCTTTCGCTTTCAAGAAGTAGATCCATGTCTTACATGAGTAATTATCTATGAAAATAACATAGTATACAAAGTTACCTAGGGATGGAACCGCCATTTGTTCGCATACATATGAATGTATGATGTCCAAGATCCCTTTGTATCTTTTCTCATTGCTTTAAAATATTCCCTTTGCATTCTTTCCAAGTGCACATCCTTTGCATACTCCATCATGCTCTACCTACATATTTAATAGACCTATAATCATCTTTCTCAAGACTAGTAATTCTTTGTAATTTAGGTGAGAAAGTCTTCGGTGCCATAGCTCACTAGAGATAATGATGATGTTTACAAGGGCTTATTCTTGGTGTCCCTTCAATTTATACAATCCTCTCTCTTGGACACCAATCCCGGTAGCAAAATCTATGCTTGAACTCTTGGGCCATAGAAGGGCTTGGCCATCCACAAAAGCTACCATGAAACCTTTATCTTCTAAAGTAGAAATAGAAAGAAGATTCTTCTTCAAGCCTTGTACAAACAATACATATTTAATTGAGATAGAATTACCCGAATCAAGCTAGTAGGAGGCTTCTCCTACTCCTTTAATTACGTGTCTGGAATTATCCTCAATATCCACTTGAAGGGATGAACTCTTCCTGTCAATTTTGTATGGGAAATTCTAAACCTATTCATGTTCTTGGAAGCACCACTATCCATGATCCAAATATCACTTCCTTGAGTGATAGTACATGTGAGGGATGAAACAAATAAATATTCTTCATCCTTTGATTCCTTTGTCTTTTTCTGGGTTGTGGACTCTTCCATGTTTGTTGCATGTGCATGATGTTGTCTTCCTTCATTTTTATGAGGACAATGAAATGCATAATATCCTAGCTTCTTGCAACTGTAGCATCTGATTTTTGACATATCCTTCTTATAGCATGGTATTTTGGTTTTCTTCAGACAATCATCTCTCCTTTCCTTCCTTTTCTTCACATGAGAGACAAGATCTTGGTTTTCCTCATCATTTTTCTTCTGAGATTTTGATATCAACCTAGATTCTTCTGGGGTACAATCTATCCACAAATTATCAAACTTGGGAAATTTAATTCTAGCACAAATTCCTTGAAAAAATGGGTCCCAAGAAGAGGTAAACCTATTAAGTGTATTAGTTATAAGCTCTACATCATCCATGGAGTCTCCAATGGCTTCTAATTGGTCCTTGATCTGTGAAATTCCCATGAAGTAGTTGGAGACAATTTATGACTTGTTCATCATTAAGTTTCTGAGTTGATTCCTTATGGATAAATTTCGGTTAGTATTCTTGCTTTCATATAATATAGTTAGAGAATAAAAAATTTCCTTTGGTGTCTTTAATTATGATACACTAGGTATCAAATGGTCCTTAATCGAGTCTATCAACATCCTCTTGGCCTTGACTTAATTCTTCTTGAATTTTCCTTTGGCTTCTTCTTCTTTTGGTTCTGGAAGCACCTGCTTGACATTATCCAACAACTCATTATCTTCTATAATGAGGATTACCCTATGCTTCCAATATCTTAAATTGTCTACTCCATCCAGTCTATCCTCAACTCTCATACTAGTAATCATTTTTCGTTGGTTGAAACCCTAGATTTGAAAATTTGCAAAATTTCAAACTTCACTAAATTAAAATTTGAGTGTTGTAGGGGGTGCACTAGGGTTGGGGTAATTTCTATAAATTTGAATTAATCCCAATGACTTGGAACAAGTGCTCAATGATCTTGAAAAAAAAATTGTGCAACTGCAAATCTTAAGATCTTTTCTTCCAGCTATTAGACTGTCTTGAAGGTAACTAGCTCTGAATCCATGTTAGATTTTCTTAATTTTTCAGAGCAATAGATTTACCAGTGTTATTAGATATTATTTTACATTAACAATTATATAAAGTACTTAAAATATGAGCAACATAAACATCATAAGAAGACACAAGAGTTTATCTTGGGAAAACCCCAAACTCGGGGAAAAGCCTAGCCAACCTTTCTTAGATAGACTCTGTCAATAATATAATCCAAACATGAACCAACTCTCAAGAGAAATAGATAATGAAGAAAACATAACACAAGGCTAGAAAAACAGATAGAGCTAGCGTACCAAGTAGCTACAATAGCACCACCATATAGAGACAACACACCTCTTCCAAGGACATCACACAAGAGAAATCACCACCAAGAATAACCAAGAATCTCCAAGAGTTGCAGTGTTTCATCTTCCTTCCTTTCCTCAAATGAGCGCCTTCTTCTTGATTGAGAGATGAGTGAATGTGTGTGTCCAAAAATATAAATACATATCCTTATTTATATCCTTCAATTCACTTTAGCTGGGATGACTTCTTCTCTGGGAAATTATGTTTTCCATTAATCTTTTTCCTATGGGCCGACTTCTCTTTCTGGAGGTTCTAATTTCATTTTATTCTTTTCCTGTGGGCTGACTTCTCTTTCAGAGTGTTCTTTCACTATTCAATGATATTCCTTTGACTTTTGGAATTTTTTTCTCTTCTGACAAATGTTGTCTAGGAGGAAAATACCTCCCACAGCTACCAAAACATCAACACACTTTACAATGAATGAATGAACTTAAAAAAAAAATGTAACAAAAAAGAGACTTGAACCCAAGACCTATTACTTAATAAAGCAACTTTCAAGTGAGCTAGAGAAAAACATATTGTATTGTTTAGAAGGAGCATTGGGGGTGTTTTTGTTGTTGTGGAAGACATTATTGGAGAGTGTGTGCATAAAAAATAAATTTCACTTATCGACGACAACAAGGGTTAGATCTCGGTTAGCTTACCTAAAAAATGCAAGTTTTCTCTCTATTTATGATTTATCGAGATCGCACAGAGTGCACAAGAAATCACATACGTAGAGAAGAAAACCCTTTCCGATCTGTTTCTTATTTTTTGAGATCGCACAGGGCGAAGGGAAAAGAGAATTCATAGATCGAAAAGAATAGAAACCCATAAATAAAAATAGAAAACTAAAATATTATCTCTGCAAAAATTTAGAAGGGCGTATTCAAGCTTTATATCTTCGTATCTGAATGAAATGGTTGTATCTTGGGAAAATAGAAACCTTTTTGAGTGAAATGAAAAGAATTTCTTACTAAATCAAGCGCTCTAGATGCAATGTAATAGTCCTCTTAGCCTAGAAATGTACAGAAATGGAATAAAATAGAGATGAGGAAACACAGCTTCATGACCTCAATCTACAACATGAGAAGGTCTTCAAATGTGATCTGATACCATGTTCGACAATACAGGTACTCCAAAAAAGGACGAACACATTCAATAATCACTCACACAACCAGATAAAAAATAAACACACTGATGTTTTCACGTGGTAAAAACCCTTCGGGGAAACATCCACAACCCCAACCAACGTGGCCACTTGGAGCAATTTATCAATGCAAAATAAAAATTTACAAAGAGATTTACAAGATATTTTCTCAAAATAATTCATCGACAAATGACCCTCCATGATATTTAAATAAAGATCATGGTCCAATCAGGTGTTAAGCCAAGGATCAACATAGTCGTTAAGATCAAGGAGAATATGATCTGTCAGATCACTCTATGTCAGGAACATATCGTGACCGTCATATTTCCTAAATACAAATGCATACTAATGCATACTAAAGAAACACACTTTTACCTAATGACACATTAGACCAAGTTGATTTTAACTAACTCCTAAGTGTCTAAATATCCTAACAAGCAAAATCCCTAAGAAATGTATTTTTCTTGTTTTGGACCTAGCTAATTTTACTAGTTCTCCATGTGCTCACCATGCCCTTGCTCCTTTTCCTATTTACTTCTACTTCAGATTTTTTTATGCTTTTATTTTATCATCCATCCTCAACATTGTTTTTCTTACTCTTGGTGTATGCCTTAACATAACCCTTCACCCAACATTGGACTTCAATGCCCAATGAGCCAAGACATTGAACAAAGGCTATTTTCCCTATGTGCTCAATGTGTCCTATTTTCTAGGATATCTGGCCCTTAATATGCATAGGAAGTCCAGCCAATGCTTATATACATATGAACTTTTGCTTGAAAACATGCATACATAGGAACTCTGTCCCAAAACATACATAAATATATCACAATTTATATTTATAGTAGCAGTTCCAACCAACAAGATCTCATTCTCCGTCAACCTACACAACCCAAGGAAGTGTACCCCCTTCTATGCTCTGAATTCCTTCAGGTTGTACCACTTCTCTTCAAGGTTCCAGTGTACTCAGCTAGGAATTCTTAGAGTTTTAACTCCAAGAAATCTAGCTGCAACAAGTCCACTGGACTTTATTCATTCCATGCTTTTGTCCTTGAGCTCAATTTCCTTTTGGTGCTCAATCACATATTGTTAAAAAAAAACAACCACTCTTAGCTCTCACATGTTACTTCACTCTATGAATTACCAACTCAACCCCCTATCCTTCTCACTCCTCTATGCCACATTTAGTTCTTTTTTTTTTCTTAGGAGACATTGATACAACTATCTAGGTTTTCAGTTCAAGTAGAGTAACTAATGGTGAGGGCTTCTAGGTTGAGTTCAACAAGCATGGTTTGGATTCTCTTACATCCCACAATGTTTATCTCTTCAACCAGGTGGATTGCTCATCATTCCCCATATCATGGTCACACCTTTTCCATATTCTATTCCATGATTATGAATATGTGTGATCCAAAAAGGATCCAAAGAAGGCTAAGAACAACTCATAACTCACAGAGGCAACTCAGGATGCTCAGAATGGCTCCAGCAGACAGAGAAAGGGAAAAAAATTAAAGTTCCCAAAAATCAGTGAAAATGGCATGATCGCGAAGAGTACGCTGCAATATTTCTAATGGCCTAAACGGCTCGTCAAACAGAGTTACGGATTGAAATATATTTGTGGTCAAAGTTTGCTCAACCTAGCCCAGATAGCAGGGGATGAGTCAACATCCGTACTGTCGACGTCAACATCCATACAGATGACATCAACATCTGTACAGATGATGACATCAACATCTGTACAGATGATGCCATCATCTGTATAGTGCATGTGGCAGGAGTAGGGAAGTGACAAGTGGCATAATGACATCAGCATGATTACATGGTAGCACCAGAGGTTGCCATGTGTCACCCAGTTATTGGATTTTTGGACCAATCAGATCATGCCATGTGGAAGTCCTTATAGTCTATACAACTGACGTGGTGAGCTAACATGGCATGATGACTTGGCAAGGGGCAGCATGGCCAATGAGAGGCCGCGACATGGCCCAATCAGGGGTTGCCATGTGGCAGGCGAGAAATGCACAAGGATATCCCATGAACGAATTTTGAAACAAAAATAGTGGTGGGTCCGCCAAAACTGGCAGACCACGCCAACTATAACCACAATCATATCTTGTTGGAGGACCTTCTAGCAACACAACCAAATCTAGCAGGAGTGGAAATTTCATATTGCTAGGTACCCATGGACCTAATAGGCTAGCTCGTGATGAGACCCCCTATCCTCTGTCTAGGTCTTGTTTTATTAATTTCTTCTGGGTCCCTCTAGTTTCTTCCTGAGAAGCCTTTTATTTATTTCCCGAGGTTCCCTAGGTGAATCATCTCGAGGTTTTGTTTTTAGGATTTTATCTCTTACCAAATTGATTTTACCTTCTGGGCCTTTAGCCCCTTCTTCCCACGAGACAAGGTGCAATCCTGAAGAAATTCCAACCCAATGCCCAGACAAGGGGAGTGGGACAAGTGAGTGGGAAACAAGATGAAATATTGGTTTTATTATGGAAGCGGACGATGTCCTTTTAGAAGTCCCCCCAAGTGGCAAACCAAAACCTATGGACAAAGGCTTGCTAGGGCACCCTGTCAATCCCCCAAAAAATGGTCAAGTGGGCAAATGTAAGGTCCAAGTAGTTGTTATAAATAAAAGAAATCAGATGCATATATTTAAAGGTTTTAATGATCAAAAGTGACACATACCATGATACCTGGACCAATTACCTCATGGAGCAAGAACTCTTTCTGATACAGGACCAAGTTGATGGTGATGGATGCTATTGTTGTTGACAAGACAAGGATGATGGAAGAAGGAAAGGGTGGTACCTCTAGGGCTATGCTCAGGTCAATCCTGCTCTCGGTACTCCATGTCTAGGACCTGTGGGCCTCGAGACATGATCTCCTAGTTATCCCTAAAAAGTGGGGATAACAAACCCTAAGTAGGGAAAAAATTTCAAACCTCACATAAGTGTGAGTGAAAGATGATGAAAAATAAGTGATATTTTTCCCTTATTTATACAATACAAATGACCTTTAATTTACAAATTAGGTTAAATAGGCTAGCATGGCCAGTTTACATGTAATATCCAATTTTTATATAAAAATGACAAATTAAACCCTAAATCAAGCAGAAAAGGTGGTGTCATGCCCCTCTAGGGTGACGTTAGGCATATCTGGTGAAATGTTGGCTTCTGGGAGAAAAATGTTAGGCCTCCCAAGGCCTCTGGATCAAGCCACACGTGCCACTTGGCACACAACTGCCTCCAAAGTGTCCATCAAACATTGGGTGATGTCAAGGGTGATAGAGGTGATTTCATGGGCCTTCCAAGTCCAACATCATAGTGGGAGGGCAAGACCCCCTTGGGTCCAGGCCTCCCAGGCTATCTCTGGTGGAACTTCCTCCTCTCTCTCCAGTGCAAGCCTCTGACATGTGTCTGCCCCTGGCTGGGGTCTCAACATCCATATGGTGGCCATGCTACTTGATAAATGATTCGTTGATCATGAAATAGCCCATGTGGTTATGGTGATGCTACCTTTAGACTGTTATGCAAGACCATATGAGTTTTTCCCATGCCATGTGAGCTCTATGGATGTGTTTGAGACCATTACATGAATAACATCTTAGTTGTTACCTCCATAGCTAAGATGAAGTGTTGATGTTTTGGTAGCTATGGGAGGTATTAACATCCAAGTGTAACCTTTGTACTTAGAAAAGAATATTGCAGAAGTAAGTGAACCATTAAACAGATGTGTGAAAACCCTAGAAGAGAAGTCGACCCAAGGAGAATAATAATAAAGTATTCGAAGGCTCCATAAAGAGAAGTCAACCCCACTTGGAAAATTCACTTGGACAAACTAGTACAAATAAGGAGGCACCTAAATCATTTGGATACACTCTCTCACTCAGAAAACAGGGTGAAAGTCTAAGGAGTAATTGTAGCATTAGCTAGGGCCCAAGTCTGAGGAGCAACAGTAGCATCTAGGGCACAAGTCTTTTTGGTATCTCCTTCTTGTGTGCTTCTCTTGGTAAATGTACACTCTATTTGTATTGTGTTGTTGTTGCAGTATTGGTGTTCTTGGTTAGGGTTTATTTGTTGGTTCTAGTGTGGACTTGACAGAATCATTCTATCTAAGAACAGGTTATTGTGCTCGGGGGTGGCATATGTGAATTCCTATGGTTGGGTGACAATGATGTGACATTGTCTATGGTTGGGTGACAATGATGTGACATTGTCTATGGTTAAATGAGAATATAAAAATTTTAACACTCCATTGATACCTAGACCCTCCTTTCAAGGCAGATCCACTCTCAGGTCCATTGATTACACCCCAATGATAGAGATAGATAAATCATATATAATTTTCAAGGGCGGAAAGACAATAAATGAGCATCATTGGAGATTGATTAGTGTATTGCAAGACTTTGTTGTTAATAATTCACAAAAATAGGTCATGTATAGAATCAATCCATTGGCACAAATACCACATGATCATCCAGAGTCTCACAAAGTAGAGAAATCTAGGAGGAAGAATAATTAAAAATTAGAGGCAAATCACTCTCGATTGTGTTCGCATAAGCCTTCCCAAGTTAGATGATAGTAAATAAATCATGCCATGACTAATTAAGTGTTGAATCTCTCAAGTACCACTAGTGTAATGAAGTTTTCATCATGGAATGTTGTATGAAATCTATGTGGGGACTAAGATAAGGGAAAAATTGTGAAGGTTGAATGTGAAATTGGTTAGGATGTGTGAACCATGGCCATAGATGAAGCATAGTAGGAAACACATCTCCCAAGTGATGTGAAGTGATGATATGGTCTAGATTTGGAATAAATTACATCAAAACATCATGTTTTTGAGTGTACAAGATATTTCTTATGGATAGGAGTGTGTAGTATTGCATATTATCCCTCATATTCTACTTAAATAAATTGTTGAGTGGCTCTGTTGTTGGTTGAGTGGTTATAAAAATTTGGTAGAACCAAGCATGTTGGTTGTGACCTATGGAATTGAGTACTAATGTGCAATTGAAATGAAATTTAATACCTTGGTTTCCAAGTGAGGGATAAGAGACATGGGAAGAATGGTAGTTTGGTCACTAGGTTCACAAGTGTTGTGGGTATGATAATTTGGTGGTTCAATACCAGCGGCTGCATTGAATATATATGAATATGGTTGATTTTTTTGAGTATTCTACCATGGAAAACTTTTCCCCTGATAGTATTAAGTAAAATCCATGATAGGTTCAACAGTGTACCATCCATGTTGTTTACATAAAAATTAGGGTTGATAGATAAACATGGCCTCTGTCCATTTGATATTTTTGTTAATTTTTCCATAAATCCTATATAATTTATTGTATACTATAAAAGAGTTTGGTTTTCATCTACTGGATGGGAATGTTATGAATAACACTTTATTAAAATATTGTTGAAGTATGCATAATACTATGTAATGCAAAGGAATGTAAATAGTCGTGTATTCACGAAAATATTCTATTTGAGAAATTTTGTTATTCACAAAATAAGCTAAATCCATATAAGTTGTCCCTTGTAGTAGGTTGTCAAAGTTTTTTTAGTTGCATTCAATTTTGGAATTTGAATGCACCTCTTATATGTATAATGAAGGTTGTATATGGATGAATATAGTGTCGAACTCTTAATGTGTTGTTATGGTGGGATGAATTGATTTGTTTGAATACACACATAGCTCAAATTTTAATGATATCCCATGATTTGAAGATAGGTAGAAGTTTGAGTATGTTTAGCATCAACTTTTCCTTCAACATTTTTATAGTATTGTAAGCTTGACTTTGATTGCCTGCAACCAAGTTTTATGAATGGAGATTTTTGTAATGAAACAAAAGGTTGATTATTTCGAAGCCATAGTTGTTGTGATTGTTTCAAGAAAGGGAAAGAGATGAAAGGAGTAATGGTGAATGAAACAGGTTGAAATTATATATGTAAGTTGCCTTCTTACATGTCTCTTTCCTTGATACTACCATCATATTTCTTTCCTCATGTTCTATCGTTTGATCCCAAGATAATTTTGACTTGTGACCCTATTTTCCCTAACTTATTAGATGATAATGGATTTGATTGGTGTACTAAAAATGTTAAGGTCCTAACCCGCACATAGGTAGATCAATGTATTCGGATGTAATAAAGGTCAATATTAATAAGGCCTTTCAATAAAATAGAATAAGGCGGATGTAAGAAGACCTAATAGAAGCTTCCGCTTCTAGAAGGATCTTCCTCTAGATGCTTCTCTTAATAGACATATTTAGTATAAATAAGAGGCGAGGGTATGAGAACCCTAGCTTGGAGATTATTGTAACAGAGCGCTGCTCGACTGGAGGTTTCCCCCTCGAAGAGGCCTGTGAACATTGCTTTCTGAATCAAAGTGCTTCTCTATTGCTATTTTGTATATCATTACTGTGTATTGTGAAGATTATGCTGGATATTTTACTGTTATTCTGCCATTTCTAGCATTTTATTTATGTTTTGCATATTTTATATATCTGGTATCTTGCAAAACATTATTGTCATTGTTGTGTAACAAGATCCAGAGGAGGCCATGGAAAGAGGATGTGGATGACATAGAACTACTAAATCGTAGAGAGGAAAGTGGGTGGAAGATGATATGATAACGAAATCTGCATATACAATAAAGGTAAGAAGACAAATCAACCTCAACCAAATGAGGAAGGTCTTTATGAATTCACAAATGCTACAACATAGAGGAGATAAAGTCATTTTTTTTCCATGAGGCCTTTGAGGTCAAAATTATTGGTTGAAAATGCACAAGAATGGTAATTAAATGTTTTTCTATGATCAAGGGAAAAGTTTGAAAATTATGATGGCCATGTGGGATAGGGATGTTGGATACTTTTCTTGTTGAAATTTTGGCTTGATGTATATACCTAGGGTCGTAAAATTGTTTTTTTTTTCAACTCCAAAACTTGATATCAATATGTCAAATATATGACTAAAGTGAGGTTTTCTATTGGATAGCTTATTCGTTGAAATGATATAATTTGTGTACTAAACATTATTGACTATGTTGTGTATTATAGGAGCCAAATGAGGCCATGGCAACATATCGTGTCATATCAAATGAGGACACAATGGATGACGTTGGACATTAGGTACTCAAATTTCAACTTAACTTAGGAAAAATTGATCTGATGGCATTTTGTGATACGTCCATGTTTTTTCACAATATTATTAAAATTTATAGAGTATTACCCAATCTTGACAGAAATTAATGCTTGTTGTTGATTATTTTAGATGGAGATTGGAGCAAATGTAGAGCCTGAGAATTCAACTAGAAAAATAAAAAGATATGTAAATGGACATGGACCTAAAACTGTCAAATCATGTAGAGGACAGTGGGTGGAAGAGGATATGACAATGGATCCTATAGAAACAAGAAATGATTGCACTGAATAATAGGTTGGTTAGGTCTATATTACATGGGATGAATACTTTGAGAAAATTGTTGTTTGTGGATGTTTTGTATGTCGTGGAAAGAAACAATTCAAATGAGCGATTGCACAAAAACATTACATAGACGATGAGATTCTAGTGGGTAGTATACCTCCTACAATTGATTCAAATAGAATAAGAATTGTGGCAAGGGATTTTCCAATTTGATATAAATAATTTGTATACTTCTTTTAAAAATTGTTTTATATTATTTAAATAATTAATTTTTTTCTTAATGAATACTTGTAGGATAAAGTTCTTGGTTTAAAGTTTCTTGGAACACCAAATTCTAGCCTAGAGGGAGATGATCATTTATCATATGATACATCTAACAAAAATATGTGCACATATACCATCTTTGAAGATGAGGATTTTATGAAAACAAGTAACATAACAAGAACCGCTTTAAAGATGCATAATTTTCTTAAAGACAAAGGGCAAGGTGGAATACATACCCTATGACAATGAATTTGATGGAGATGATGACTTTCCCCTGAGTTTGAGATCAATTTACAAAGAGACATTTTATCATCAACTATATTGTGCTTGGCCCAATGATCAACAACTACCTAGAGTGTATGAGGTGTTTCAATTTTGGGGATACAACTACATGATACGACCCTCCAATATTCATGGAGCAAATCTAGGCCACTTTATTGTCCAAAATGTCCATGTGGGATCTAAACATAGAAAAAATTCACAACAAACCACTAGGATATTAATGCCATATTATGGTCTGTCATATTACATTGGTGAATAGAGAACACTAGCAAAATATAAGCCTAGCATGTCAACATATGGTCTAAATTCAAATATATGTACACAACGTCTCCAATAGGAAAGTAGAAAAGAAATTAATAGAGGTAATCTTATGTATATAGATGGATGTGCATACACACACAAAAATATTGTAGGTTTTATAAATAGTAGTAAGGGAAGGGACGCTACTGTAAGACCGAATTGTCAATTTGTTGAAGTTATAAATGATAAAGATGGAGATATGGAAAGAGAGGTTGATAGATTGATAATGGTTGAGGCTATTATGGACCTTACCATTGGGGATGAGTTATTGATTAATTACTCCTTAAAACACACTCCTACGTGAAAGAAAAGGTAAGAACAAGATCTCCCTAAGGATGTTCTTAAGGGAAGAAAACCAAAGAATAATCAATGAGTGTGGATTGACATTTTATAAACTATGTTGTCAAAATTGTGTTTTATTTTAAATTATTGTATAAAAAAAGTAGTCTATAAAATAATGTTCCATA
>ML793480.1:53236-149143 GCA_009831015.1 Picea engelmannii | reverse complement strand
TGTGAATTCCTTGGTAAGGATTTTGAAGATGGGACACACTTATGGGATGAAGAATGAGCATCATATATTATTGGATGGAGAAAAACCACAATCTAATGGTGTTCAAGTAGAAATTAGTAAGTAAATTCATGATCATTGTGGTTTTTTTCTTCCAATCATTAATTTGTTATGTAATTTATTTGTAAAATTAACAACATAACATTTGGAGTTTGAAATAAACATGTTGACATGTAATAGGTGTAGACGAAAGTGCTATATTCGAAAAGTTCATTCTATACCACATGGACTTTATGAAAAAATGGATTGATTTGTATGATAAAAAGAGAGAAGAAGTGTTAGTAGCAAGGAGAAAGTTTAAGATATCCAACCCAAGGAATATTCCACTTCCCACTGATCTGCTTGGGGAATGGGGCAAAGATTGCACACTAGAATGGGTTACTGAACAAATTCAAAAACAAATAGAATATGCAGGTATAGATTTAAACATAACAAAATATGAAATCAACATGTGTAGAGGATATGAAAGAACGATACAGTTGAAATTTTATAAAATTTTGTTTCCTTACAGTTTTGACACTATTAACTATTTCAATATTCATCATTAAATTTATTTTCACTGAAATAAATGGTATTTCACAAGCGAGGAATTATCCTGCAATGTGGGTATATGGATGACATTATCGTGTAGAAGGTGTAGATGTAATGATATAGTCCTTTGATTGTGGCATTATGGTTGATTTCAAGAAATCCAATTGAGCAAGCTCAAAAGATAAGAATAATTTTGAATGGAATCTACAATATGTTGGGAAAATCCAAGAAATTATTGAGTTGGATTGCCACTCTTTTAAATCTTGTATTTTTAAGTGTAGATGGTATGAAGCATTTGAGAGGACACGAAGACATGATACCCATAATGGATTGTTTTCTATAGATTCCCCAAGGTTCCTACCAGAGGATAAGGAGCCTTATGTTCTACCAATTCATTGTGAGCAAGTATTTATTTAACTTAAATAAGAAGCGATATTGATCATTAATCTATGAATTCATAGTTTATTGCGATAATATATATGTGATTATTAATCAATAATTTTTTTGTAACATACATCTAATATATGTATGTCGTTCATGTGAAGGTATTTTTATATGAAGATATTTTGGACCCAAAATGGATATTTTTCATACATTATGATCCAAGATTAAGACATATATTTGACGATCCATTAATGGATACTGAGCAAAACAATGATGACCAACAAAATGAGAGAGAGGGATTAGAGAACATCGAATAAATTGGCATCCATGATGATGTTGAAGATGGTTATGTTCAAGCACAGGAAGACAACAATCCAGAGTTAGATGATGTTATGGAAGACAAAAATATGGATGGTATAGAAAATGATGGTCCAAATACATATGGTAACAATATAGATGGTCTAGAATCAAATTTCAATGTTGATGAAGATGATGCAGGTCAAGATGAGGATGATGATAATATTAAATACTTGAAAGAACATGTGAACATTGACCATGATATATTGGATGACATTGTTGCAGACAATAATGTTAATGACCAAGACTTCTAAATTTTCAGAATTATTTGTAATCCATGTTTTAAAATTTTTGATTCTTATGGCCCAAACTTTGAAATGCTTCAATATTATTTGTGTCGATGCAAATTACCTATTGCAATGTCCTTAAAGTGTTCAATATTTGTGATGAATTGTTGGAAAAAAATTTGGATTACTTGGCTAAGAGTTAGCATGGTTAGTGGCCATTTATTGCTTGCTAATTTTTTATAGTTGTTGTCAAGTTATTGGTTAGACTCAGACTGAACTAGGATGGAGAACCTATTCAATAACAACACATTAAATACACAATTGTTAAAAAATATAATTACATATATTGTATATGTAAAAAAATGTAAATCCAAACAATTAGGCTAAATGTATCCAAAGTTTGTTCATTAATTTATATTTTTAAATAAATTGAAATATTTCACTAAGCCTAATCCCATGACCTTAACCTTTATACCCTCCAACCCCTAACCCCCTAACCTATAATCCCTTGAAACATGGAAGATATCAAAGATTATGTGGGGACATCAGAAATTTCGATGCATACAAGCACAGTTTGGAGAAATTTCAATGTTGGCCTCATTTACTGCTAACCATGTAGGGTTGATGGATGTCATTAATCCCTTCACCTAATATAATACCTAACCCATTAACCATTAAACCACTTACATGTTGGACCCTATAAAACTCTTTTGGGATATCTCAACTTAATAGAATCATGGTTTAATCATCTCGAAGAATGCCACAAGAAAAAGACAATACATGGAAATTAGCATCGTCATCATGTTTTGCTATAAAGATGGGTATGTCGGGTTTGATCTTTGTTGGCATGGATGGAAAAATTGGGTCATTATGAATATTAAGATAATGATTATGGAAATGAAAACCATGATGATGGCGATGATGAAGAGAATGATGTCCCTGAGTCTTAAAACCCTCCCATACCATCAAGGCATGCACCTAGTATAAACATGTAAAATTTCAATGCATACAGTCACATTTTGAAGAAATTTCAACATTGGCCCCATTCACTGCTCACTTTGTGGGGTTGGTGGATGACATTGGTGATGGGCATGTTGGAAGTTCCAAGACATTTCAAGAGTTCTGAAAATGATTCTATAGAAGAGAATGACGGATGATAACAATGAGATCGACGTGCATGATGAACATTGATGCAAACATGGATGATATTGAAGGTTATGTGGGGACATCAAACATACTTGAGTCTTGAAACCCTCCCATGTCGTCAAGGCATGTGTCTAGTCTAACCATGTAAAATTTTGATGCATATAGGCACAAATTGAATAAATTTCAACGTTGGCCCCATTCACTACTCACTGTGAAGGGTCTTATAACCCTATGTTTCATAGGATCAACTGGTGACTGGAAATTTTTAATCTTGATGTAATTTGGTTGTAAATAATATTTCATTTTGCAAATTATTTTCAAAAGAAAAGAAAAAAAGAAAGAAAAGAAAAAGAATAAAAGAGGGCATAAAAGAAAAATGGATAAGGCCCCATGCAATAATAATGGCTTGATCCATACAGTTTAACCATGGTCAAGTCTTTTTAAATTTATGCTGATAGGATTAGTGAATAAATATTGGCTAAATTTTTTAATCTTAGCCAAGTAGATAGGTTAGTTAGTGAATAAATTTGATCAAACTGTTTAAACTTGATCAAATGGACCCATGATAGAGTAATTTTTAGCCCAACAATCTAATATGGGTTAAATGTGTTAGGTAAATAGGTTAGAACATAGGTTAGCTTGATTTCCTTCAATAAAAACAAGCATGATGTTGGATGAGATTCATTATTTTGATGTTAGAAGGTTGTGTTCTAACCCCTTGGTGGTAGAATGAAACAAAAATAGTGCAAAAAACCCACAAATCCACACTATCCTAAGTTTATGTAGTGCAATATGATTCGCGCCCCATGATTAAAGAGTGCGTCGAGATCTATGGCTAAGCAAACAACACTCAGATCAACAGCCGGCAAGTAATATCGAACCCACCCGACCATTCTACCTTTAATGGCAGGGGGGGTCCAAGTTGGTGGTATTTCCTAGCTGGCCCCATCCTAATGTGTCACCATTATGTTAACTCGGACCCCCCTTGCTCTAAACCAGTTACCGCCTACCCCCCTCTTTGAGTAAACCACCATACCATATTCCTATACCACCATTGTCCCATGACATCACACTCCACTACCCTCATCGTCCCGTGACATCACACTCCACTACTTGCCACTTTTAAGTCATGTCTCATTACTCCGCCATCATATTCTCCTCCACTCACCCGTCACACATCATATCCCTTTCACATATCCTCCAATCACCACCTCCCACATCATCCTCGCGCACCCATCACCCATCCTTCACCTTCCACCTCATACCCGAGGTACTAGTTGGATAACTAATATAGGTGAATATATCTGTTAGCCTATTGACCTGTCCCCTACGCCTCCAACAGATACCTGTTTTCCCAAATAATCCCATTTTTTTGCCTCTCCTCCATCTTTCACGATCCAGACACCTCTAAAATCACTATTCTCTGCACTTTTTCCGTCTAAAACCTCCATTGATCCCTGGAATCTACAGTTAGCGTCATTTATTTTTCAAATTCCACAGGTATCAGGTGAAGTGATGGTGCCAAAGTCAAAACAATCAAAAGTTGAGGAAAATCCTTTCCTCCCGCCTCCTGTCAACCTCGACCAGATTTCTCTAGCCGACAAAGATTATCTGATTTCAGAGCCCAAATGTGAAGTTGATTTTTTTGAGTTACACTCATGGTTCAGAGACACTTTCTTAGACCAGAGTGACGAGATTGGACTCTGGGATTCCAATCTCCCACTATATCTTTTTCCCCAAATTCATCATTTCCCCGAGTTCGCCCTCAAGTGTTAGGTGCACTACCTTCCTGATCAAAGATCTATTGTTTCATCCTCTGGAGATACCTTGTTCACTATCACACCCGAAGCCATTGACCAGATGCTGCAAATACCCAGAGCCGAATCCTTTTCTTCGTTTACCATTGAGATTCTAACCGAAATGTATCAAAAGTTGTCTTTTCCCCAGAGAGCGCAGATTTTTGAGATTTTCCTCCCTGAGAGTGGCCCACTATCCAAAGCAAATCCCCCCTATCAGTCATCGATTTTCTCAGCTAAAGGAAATCAAATTATTTCTTCTCTTTGCAGTCTACTTGGATAGATGAGCCAATTTTGGGCTATATATATATTTTCTCTACCGAGGAAAGGGCCACAACGTAGTTCGACTACAACAGTTTTCTGGACGAGAACATTCATGAACAAATTTTCAAGTTTCCCATAGAAGGCATGTTTTGATACTCTTCAATACTGGCATATTTTTTCGTGTTTTTCCAAACAGACAAGTTCTTCTTTTCCATGCAAAATCTAGATCAGAGTGGTAAACCACAACCGGTCATATTCTAGTCATCATTACTGAGAAAGAATTCACCCGAATTCACTTTTAATCAATTCATAGATGAGTTTTACCACCCAGTGGTAAGAATGCTTAGCAACAGACAAGAACCAAGGATAAACGAATAAATCCAATGAATTCTACATCTCTTAGACCTCACCAAGACCGGAGATTGGTACCTGTACCAGAACCAAATAGAGATTAGAATTTATGGATGCGAGATGGCTCCCTACAAATTTCCTAGATATTTTCCCGTGCGCATATTCGCCTTGGAAAATATTTGGAAAATGATTAACTCAGATGATATTGATTTTGTAGCCTTCAAGAAGAAAAAACAATTGAGGATCAAGGGATAGATAGGACCTTTCATCTGTAACAGTCGACCTGCAGGGGCAATGGTCGATAAAATTTTGAAGGAGATGAAGTTCAACATCATTTTTTCGTGGCACTATGATCCTTGCAGAATTATCGCAGAAACCAGGGTAAAAAATAAAATCTCTCCATATGCTCATGTTCCCAAACCTGAAATTGAGAAGTTCATGAATCAGACAGAGTGGGAAATGAACACTTTGGAAGACTCAAAACAACAGCCTCCTTCAGCCAGTGTTTCACAAACCATTACTTCACAGGTACCAGCAGAGAAAAGGCCCAGAAAAGAAGTCTCCTTGTCAGTCACTGAAGTCTCAACAAAGGATTTCCGGGTTTACAGGAAAAATCCCAAGATCAGTCATACCCATGATAGATCTAGGGGAGAAGAGACTCAGTCTATTACAGTATTAGAGGGAGAAAATTCACCATTCTTCTCAAGCAATCAACAAATGAAGTCTACCTCTTCATCAAAAAAGCATACTGACACCACCTTGACCGCTCAACCATCACAAGGATCCATAGGACTAATTATTTTTGAAAAATACAATCTGATTAAGAAAAAGAATGAGATGTTGACCAGCAACACCTATGCCCAATTCTGGAAACAAACATCAACAACACAACATAGACTGCTCTCCACCTTTGATATTGAAAAGGGGAGAATGCATATGGCCTTCTTGCAGACATAGGTGCCTCAACCAAAGGAAATGTTTTATTACAAAAGGTCAACTTTCGAGTTGGATGTTGCAAAGGTACATCCATCTCACTAGATGGACTTGCACAGACAAACCGGAGAAATGATTTTCTCAACATTGGCAAACACTTCCACAACTGTTGCAAAGTTGCAGGTTTCTCTAAACAGTGTTTAGACTCAACTAAAGCTGGAGAAAGTGTCATCTTTTGCAAAGGACAATAGGATCAAATATTTAGAAGAGTTGGTACTTAAAATTGGGTACGACCCCTCCAATGTGAAAGTAGATGAAGCACTGCTAAAGAAAAAGAATGTTGACATAGCATCCTTGAGGAAACAATTAAAATTTCCAGCTACTGAAGACTCACAGGACAAAAAGATGGCCGAGATAGAAGGCCAAAAGGAAGAAATGCTAAAGTTAATCATGGAATAGAATGCACAAATAAAGGAAATGGAGGCAGAGTTGGAAAGGTTAGTAAAGGAAAAGGAACAGATAGATCCCATAGAAGTCATTCCACTGAGCGCAGTCCCCCTCATAGGAGTTAGCACAGTGACAACATCAACAACTACCATAGCAGAACTTTCGCCATCTACCCCACTGATAGTTCTAGAAACATATGAAACTCTAGCCAAGTCAATGGAGGAGATGACCATACAAGGAGAAGAAGTCAAAAAACTGAAACACAAGATATAGAACCTTTAGAAACTTAAATCTTCTTTCCAGGACAACTACAACACTGAGAGGCACATATCAGAAAAACTTAAGAAGGAACTACAGTAGCTGCAGAAGAAAATAGTTTTGGGCAAAACACTAGCATAAGCCAAGGAGAACATTTGGATGGATATCTCAAAATCCAAGGCAGAAATCTGGCCACTTGTGCAGATCATGTTTAAGAATCATGAATTAGTGTTGAGGAGCAGGCAGGCCATTGACGGGAGAAAGGGAGAGATGGGAGAAATTGCCACAGAGGGAAATGAAATCATCAAGTTTCTAAATCCGAAGACTAAGGAGGAGCTGAAAAGTCTGGAAATCGAGGATAGGATAGAGACTATCCTTGAGGTTAAGAAAGTTCTGACCAAGAGAGGACTAATGTTACAATTGGAGGAGAGAGCCCAGAACATGGATATCGGAGTTTTGAGATTCTTCAGGAAGATTGATGCTTTGCAAAAGAAAGATCTTCCCAGTTTAATGGTTTTAAATGACAATTTGATGACTTTGTCCGACTACAAGCAAAAGATCACCATGGTGGCAAAGGATAGCCCTAATTTTTCAGGAATACAGGGTAGCATAATAGGCAAGGCATTTTTAGAGACTCTGCAGATCGACCTCAGTATCCAACATGAAATCAAGTATATTTTCATCACCAAGCCAACTTTCGCCAATTATACAGAGATGGATGAAGTCTACAGAAGGTTACTAAAAGTCACCATTCCCAGTCAAAAGAGATGGGAGGATATATGCACTCTGATTGAGTAAGATATGAGGTGTACAATCCAAGTCATCATGCAGAGCAGTCAAAGTCAAGTTGATGACTCGCCAACAACCTTCCCCAAAATCAGCATGGAGAATCTGACAGATCATTAGCAGTTCCTATATTTTTGTATTTTGTTATCTAGTTAGTTAGATTTAGACTCTGCCACATCCTGATCATTAATGACATGATTGTTTGTAATATTTCTTATAAATACTTCAAACTTCAAAGTACTTTGAGTTGATATTTATGCCCAAGAAAGCTGTAAGAACTGTAATCTTTTTCAAGAGGTATACCAGTAATAAAAAGAGACAAATTCACAGGATTCTTGCGTGTTAATTGTTGGTGATGTTTACTCCTCTTTGTTGAAGGGTTTATCATTCTTCGTTATCATTGTGTTTTCTAGATCTGATCCTTTAAAAGAAGTTAAAGTTTCATAATTTGTCTTCGTATACTCTGTTTCTAGATTTTAAAGATCTCAATGTTTGTCTTCTCATATTGTGATAAGGAAATTCTTGAATGCTTCTTTATTATAGCTTATTTTCTCATCTATTTCTTCTATCCATCACTTTAATTTATAAAAGGATTCAACATTGGCATTATCCTGCTGTTGAGCACTCAACACACTCTAAAATTCTATGTACATTTTTTACGTTTTGGGTACCACTTGATCCTTTGCATTGTTTGTTTTTCCTTTAGTGTGAAACTAATACCTGTGCTTATTTTTCATATTTGATTTTTCTAAAGTTTGCTTGAACATACAAAAAAGAATCATCTTAACCATTAAAGGGTACTTAACAACTACTTAAGGAATTGACAAACTAAATCTTTCCCTAACACGCTTAGGACTTTGACATCGGTAAAGACTAAAGGTGGCAAAAAATCGTTTGATAAGTTTTAAATAACCGAGCTCCGATCCATTCGGTTTCGGCAGGAAAACGAAAAAGTAAGCGTCATGCAAAGGAGAGGAATGGTATAGCCGACACCCAATGCGATTTCAGTGTTGGGGAGTTACAAAATAAAATACACATTAATTTTACATTTTAAAATGTCGATCCCCGACGCCACCCAAGTATAGGCAGCTGCAATATCTTTTTCCTTTAGTGCTTGAAATGTGAGTAGAGTCCCTAAGTGAAATCATTACCAACCACCTAAATGCTAAATTTTATTCTCAAATAATTTAAATAACCCAAGGTTAATGACGCCACGTCAACATCAATCGATATTAGAATTTATAAAGGGAACATGTCAACAAATTTACAATGCAATAATAACTGTTATAAAATCCCATAATTTGCGTGAAAACTCAAATAAAGAACACAGTTAATTTACATCCAAAAGGGAACGAGATACACTTAAGACGCTTTGAACTTTCATATAATTAAAAAAAATTTCCCGCTAAACTTGGGCCACATACAAATAGATACCGTTTGCATCTTTACTAACCGACTCGGTCACAGTAAGAATATAAGACCCTTATGAAAAAAGAGAAGAAATGTTAAGCGTCACTTCAAGGAACGCAAGGCAAGGGTTCACCCACTATGCATCTCCTACATGTGCATCCTCTCCCAGACTACTTCTCGCACCCTGTAATGTTTCCTTTTCCTCTTTTGTTGATATCCTCTATGCCTCGCGCAACTGTACAATTGTGCCTTGAGCTTCTCGAAGCTGTCACTAGAGCCAAACTGTGCTTCCTCTACTACCCTGCAATGTCGATACCTCCTGGTTCTTCACCACCAAATGACGTCACAACTCTATATTTTATTGGTAGAGTTCAGCTATGGAAAGTTGGGCCTTCTCTAACTGCTGGATGGAACTCTTGACAGGAGAACCCATTACTTTCTCCCTCCCCCTTCCTTTACTGGTAGTCCCCACAGGCCCCAACCAGTTAGTAAGCGTCATAGACCCCTCAACAACGTGATGTACACTCAGCTCAGCTGGGGGGCGATCTTCCTCCCTTTTTCCCGTATCTTTCCTAGGCCTCCCCCTTCTCCATGGTGTTCGCTCCTATGGGAGCGCGACCCCAAGCATACCTCCTTCAGGCGTACTTCTCTCCACCCCAACTTTCGCTAGAGGTGTCGACACCCTATCTGAACAAAATCCTGTACCTCCTGTCAAAGCTTCAAGGACACAAGAAGCCAATAATAAATCATCCTAGGCACGTTGGGGCTCGGACCTGACGCTCTGACTACCTCGCAAACCTCGTCCCTTATTCGAAGGGGATCCCATAGTGAAACAACGTAGTGGCTTGGGCATCTACAAATGATAAAGGACCACTACACCGAGTTGCATTTGAATAAACTCACAAGACCAGAGCTACAGAGGTAAACTCGACTTATGCGTGGAATTCCCCACAGAACTCCTAGAATTTATAGTGAAACAAAGGAGCAAACTAGAGCGTTCCAAAAGAACACTCACGCCTCATGACAAGATGTCTTACAGAATTAACACGTGACAGTTGTTCATCGGATGTAATCCATAATGCATAAAACTCCACCGATAAGAGTTGCAGGGGATGTGCAATACGATCATTCCAATCTCATTAAACTCCCTAGATTCCATTATTGACAAATGATGGTTGACACACTTGGTGATACGGATTCTGGAGGCATTGACTTCCTTACTATGATATCCGACCTTCTGGGAGAATACATGTGCATGCTCAACTCTAGCATATTTTCCCGACCCCAAAGGTCAAGCAGCTACTATGATGGTTTCGACGCTCATATCCATCGTACTCAATTTTCCACGCTATGGCACACTGACGTGACTCGTTTAAACTAAAGAGGAGCGGTGGCATGGATAAAAGACATCACAGTTCATACAAAGGAGCAACTGGGATCACATAAGTGTTAAACGATCGAGACTAACAAGCTCCACAGGTATGTACCGGTCCATTATTGTTTGTTGGTAACTTATATCATATTGCTTGATCACTAAACTATCTCAACCCTGATTTCAGGAAAGATTCCCCTATTACCGAACAAATATTTCTCTGTGATCTCACCGATGAACCCAAAAGAAACACCGAAGCAGAATCGACAGAGAGATAAAGGACATCAGGCTCCCCAAGCCCGACACCCCCGACAATTTCATTGACCTGAGTGACATGGTCAAGCTGCATGCCGAACAAGATGTGCTATGGATCGAAGAGTTCTAAAAGATAGTCGATGCGAGGCCAAGGCAAGTGTGACAATTCGTAGAACATCCGATTAGAGCCCAAACCATGCTACAGCAGCTGAACTCCAGTTTAGTAAAGTACCGGGTGCATGTAGTAGACATCAAGGGAATATATGTGGCCCCGATGGAACAACATAGATTTCCATGGGCCCAAACTTGTGAAGAACTGTTTGTCAGTTGGACTGAATATGAGAGAAGTCACCCTTTCCAAGAAGTATCTTAGGACGACTGTTAAAGAAGTTGTTAGAAGATAACGCCACATGGAGATTTTGTTTTGTTTAAACTGCACTTAGCCATTAGTTTCAGTTAAAACTTTATGTTAGAACTCTTTCTTTTTGGTTGTTAATAATTATTTTGAGACTGCTATGAATTGAGAAGTCCTTCTGGACCAAAGACAAGCTATTTTCATCAGATGCATGCGATTGGACTTGGAGAATAACTACTTCCTATCCCATTTCATGAATGATGCAGTAATGAGTAAGAGCAATTAATTATGTTGTCAAGTTATCTGGTGTAATGTCTTGATGTTCTTTGCTTTAATGATGAAGATAAATCATTGTGTGATTATGTGATGCATGGTTATGGTAGATGAATTATTTTTCTTTCCATTATCTTATTATATATGTGCTTTCTTTCTGATAATTAGTTTCTCAGACAATAATTGGATGCTCACATGGTTAATGTATTAGTACTAGGCCTATGGTATAGAGTAATTGTCTGCATGTTGAGCAGTGGGTTATCCCAAGCTTAACCTCTTCCCCAATAGTTAAAACTTAATCCTATTGTTTTTAAAGTTGTTTTATACTGGCTTGCATCTCTCATATCAGCCCCACCCAAGATAAAATACAGAAGAAAACGGTCCTAACTAAAGGAAGAGCCTTCACATGAAAACACAAAATCCCATCAATAAATTGGCCAGATCACAAGATCTGGAGAACCATTCCATTTTAAGTGCTACGGATTCTAATTGGGCCTCAATGGCAGGTTTGGTTCCTACTATTGAGTCAAGGGATTTAGGACCCATCAACAGAATTGGTGCTAGAAAGAGGGCCTGAGAATGAATGGTTGAATATATATATTATCTATCATTTCAAACGGCCTACAGATTTGTAACAACCCACATGCATGGCTAGTCCTTCACAAGACATCCCACACACGTTGAGTATTCCTGAAATGGATAACTCACCCCAGCCCGAGGAAGAACCTTTTCACCCTGAAATACCTTACGCCCTTCCTCACGAGGAAGTGAATCAATTTAGGAGAATCACTAGATCCTACACCCGATAGATCGGTGTGTTGTCCTTAGCTCCCATCCTCCCTCGAAGAAAACAACAAAGAAAACCAGTGGTTAGCACTCCAGACGAGGTTTTCGTACACTCTATAGAAGACTTAATAGATTTCTCAATTACCGAAATCCAAGAACCTCTTGATCTAATACCCGAAACGCCAACCATCGACGTCTTCGAGCCAAACGACTTTTCGAAAGAACAAGAGTTTGACTCGGATTCCAAAGATACGGAGGGTAATAATAACCATGAGGAAGAAAGATAAATCTCGCTTCAAAACAATCAGCCTTGGTTGGCCAGAGACTTCGTGGTTGTCCCTGGATGAGTACATAATCTTCCCCGGCATCCGGAGAAACTGCTCCCTAAGTACGACCCTAAAACTTCAGGATTACCTAAAGATCATATCAAGAAGTTCATACTTGCGATTAGACATATGAACATTCAACATGAAGACATAGTCTGCAGACTGTTCCCCTACACGTTTGAAAATACGGCTTCCACGTGGTATTTCAATTTGCCAATAGGATCGATAACCAGCTGGACTAAGTTCCAGAAAGATTTTATAGATAAATTTGCAGAGGAAACTACTACGAGAGCCCTGATGGCTGAGTTGTTCACCCACCAAGAGTCCGAAAGAGAGGGTCAAATATTTCAATCAGAGATTCATGACCATCATAAACAAATTCCATCCCGCAACAAAACCAACTCAAGAGTTGCAAATCAAGGTTTATGCCAATGTGCTCCCAACTTCTATTTCTATGTTTGTAAAAAGATCCACTAAGAAAACCCTGGCGGAAAATTTTGAGAAGGCCAAGAAAATAGAATTCCATATGAAAGGATGTAAAGAGGGCCAGGTCTCCTTAGTGAAAAAAGAAAGTTGGCCCCCTCCCAGGAGAGGACTCCTTCTGACTAGACCTCCGGGAAAACCAGTTGAACAAACTCTTGACAAAGGTAATGGTGACATAGAAGATATACAATGCATGGTTAAGAAATTATCAAACAAAATCATAGACATGAAGAGAAATGCAGGGGAGGGAAACCAAGACCAAAGGCCCTATAAGAATTTCTTTAAAATAAACCCACCTTTCAAAGAAATTGAACCTCCCCCCACTAACTTAAATATCAATCTAGGGAATGTTGTGTCTGATTCTTTCAGTACTTATCATCAGGAAAACCACTCCGAAAGAGACTTCCCTCAATGGGTACATGCCATGAATTTGATGGCCAATCGATTTCTAGATGAAGTCTCCCTAACCGAACAACCAAGCAGTTTGGTTATGAATATTGTTGACCGGGAATAAGTTAACCCACCCCGAGATACAACCATGCTGATATGGGATCCCAACCAAATCATGCCTTCCGACGATTTTTTTGAGTCTCGGGACCAACCCGTGGAAGTTTTGGTGATACAGACACGCAGTAAGGTCCCACCTGACTCCAAAGATACTGACGTCACCTGAGCCTCACAAAGTAAGTTAAATCCTAACCACCCAAAAAAAACTTTCACCCTCAGTAAAAAACCTATAAGAATTCATACCTAGGAATTGCACAAACTAGATTACAATGTGGTCGAAGAATTGAAGAAGCTAAAGGCCAATATTTCAGTTATGGATATATGCAGGATCCCTTGGCAGAAAGACTTTCTGCTATAGGCCTTGAACTCTACGAAAAACCCGACGATGAGTGATGGCCTAGGAAGAAGTTTGACTCACACAGATCTAGTGGGCAAACCAATTGTGAATACCATTTCGAGAGATAGAAAAGAGAAACCTTTTGTCCCCCCATTCCTACTAACATTTGAAATATTCAATAGAAACCTCCACAATGTTTTGGTAGATTCTAGATCATCCTCCAACGTCATGCCCTTGTCTATTTGCAAGAAATTGAATATCGTTCCTCTCAAGACTGATAAACATGTCATACAACTGGATAAGACCCAGGTCAAGGTCATAGGAGAACTCAAAGACATGATGATCAGAATATCGATGCACCCCACGTTTTTGCAAGTGATCAACATTATTGTAGTAGATATCCCAGAGGCATATGGGATATTACTGAGCCAATATTGGTCTAAAAAGCTAAACGAATACTTCAGTACGGACTGGGCACACCTTTGGCTACCATTGAATTTATACAAGAACATGATCATAATCGATTGGGAGAGATATCTAATAAATACGGTCACTTATTTAGAAACCCCTAATGAGCCCTCGTCCACAAATTTCCCCATACTGGGTAATTATTCATGCGAATCCTACTTTGGAAATTNTCCTATATGATGTTCCTTTTACCCAAAACTCCGAATTTATTTTCCAAGGGAAATCGCCGATATTGACAGGAGACACACTTTTCTGCCAAAATTCAATGCTAGAGATTGTGAAACAAGAGGTCAAGGAGCAAGAAAATAATAAGGGAAACGAAAATAGCGATTCCCGTTCAAAAATTTGGACACTCTATTTTGATGGATCTAAATCTCAATAAGGGTCGGGAGCAGGATGCATCCTCACCGATCCTATTGGTAAACATAATTTCTTGTCCTATAGACTAGAATTTGAATGTACCAACAACACTGTTGAATATGAAGCTCTGGTAAAAGGATTAAGGAAAGCCATAGTTTTGGATATCAAAGAATTGAAATTTTTCGGGGACTTTGAAATTATCGTTAGACAAGTAAGAAATACTATACATTGCAATTCTCCTCATCTAAAGAACTATCAGCAGGAGGTGTATAGGTTAATAGAGAACTTTGAGGCTTTTGATATCTCTGAGATCCCCAGAACAAAGAATATTCTTGCTTACTCCTTGGCCATAGTCACTTCCAGGCTGTTGCCTTTAGAAGATTATGAAGCCTCCCAATTCACTGTGGAACTGCTCTACAAACCGTCGATACCTAATAACATTTCCAATTGGAAAGTCTTCGAAGGAGATGAACAAATCATAAACTTCTTGACTAACCAAGACAATTTAAAATATCTCGCTATTAACGATGAAGAATTTCAAGAGTTGTCCACAAAAACCGATCATCGGATGGGACGACCTATGGATAAATCAAAGGGTGACATGATCCCAAAAGGGATAGCTAATCTAGAATCTATTTGATCTAAAAGAGCGATTTAAGGGACCCAAAACCACAAAGAATAGTAGCTCTTGTTCCCTATGTTAAAACAAAGCTTAAATTTTTCATCCTAAAGGCCTAGATTTTTGTTTTTAAGGTTTTGGCTTTCCTCAAACAAGAATTTCGTCATTTCTAAATTCGCGATGCCTTTTTATCGTTTACTTTTGGACAACGAACGGAAAAAGTTTATAAAAATATAAATTTTCCAATGCCCTTCAAAAAAATTATTTAAAATGAATTGTAATTTTAAATTTTTCGATTTTTTTAATTTAAAAGTTAAAGAAATCGGGATTCGGGATTTTCCACAAACAAATGATTGATGTAAATTGAATCACGAAACCCCGATTCCTGATTTCCCGATGCATTTAAATGTTAATTAAAACATGAATTAGTTTAACCTCTTATAAGAAAGGCTTGAAATTAATATAATTACGTCGCGATTTCGGAATTCACGGTTCTATGAGAGCGCGTCTCTTGGCACCATGTTTCCCGAAATCCCAATTTCCAAAATCCTAATTCATAAATCACATTAGATTAAACTAATTATTTTTTGGCCCTAATCATGATTATTCAGTTAATTAAGATAAGTTAAGTCCTCTTTAAAACAAACAAGCCGTCGCAATTTCGGGATTTCGGGGATCAGACTTCTTTGATAACATACATCTCGACATCAGGATTTACGAAATCCCGATAGCATCTAATCTCAATTAATTAAAGTAATAAAAAAAAACGTTTAAATTTTAATTAAAACATCGCAATTTCGCGATTTCGGCGATCGGGCTTCTTCGACGACATACCTTTCAACATCAAGACTTCTAAAACCCCGAAAAGTGATGTTTTTAGATTTAATCCATAATTAACACTAATAAATCCTCTTTCTAAAACATGTTTAAAGTTAATCTTTCTTTAAGTGCTCATTAATGCTTCGATTTCCGATTAAGTAAGTTTCTCCTTTTATTTGAAAAGCCGAGAGCGCCTAAGTATGGACATTAAATGCATATCTCCGAAAATATATTTTGCATTAAGAGCTTTAATTTCGTGACAGCTGTATAAATCTCATTATTTTTAAGATATATTCAAAATAAACGTTTGAACGTCTGTATTTTCATTTTAAAGCTGAGCTTATTCATCCACTTTTCGTGACAGGTTTTCAAGTCAAACACAGAGCTATGGAACCTAAAAAAGAACCGAAGAAAAATGACGACCCACAGGAAGGTGATATTATCTCTGATACTACCCCACACGCCATACACTCCATCAAATCATGGACTCAAATTTCTGAATTGCTGGAGGACGAGCTAAAGAATGCTGACCCTGATTCCGAAAATCATCTCTGAGACATTGCTGAGTCTGAGCTTCATAAGGTTGTTGCACGTCCGAGGTTGGTGGCATATACTGATATGATCGGTTGGGCTCTGGATAAGGTAGATATCCCAACAAGGAGCATTCAGAACGAGCAAGGAGCTATCGTCGGCTCATTCAGGCCTGAGCACATTCAAGTAATGTATAAACTCTCGCCAAATTATAAACACACCTTTAATGCTGAATTTTTAGTTGAGTTTCAAAGAAAGGAATGTATTGAGGCAGACCAGACATATCCCGACATGATTAGAGTTTGGGCGAGGTCTGAAGCAAAGTTTAGCGCTGATACTCATGGGATTTATGCTACAACCTCCTTAAACGAATATATGGTTTATATAGCCATGATGTTATGCAGACTTTTCGGGAGAAAAGATCCCTGTCATTTTCATGCAGATTGGGTACCCTTCTTAAAGGAAGTTTCAGAAGGAAATGGTTTTAACTGGCATAAAATTTTGTCAGATAACCTAACGCAAGAAATTTTAAATTATAAAGCAGTCAAGTCAAAGGGACAACCAGTGTCTTTTTATATGTCTGCATATATTATGGACGCAATATGTTTTATGACCCCCTTTCCATTAATGAATTGGAGTTGGAGTTCTTCCTGCCCAGAGCCTGTTCATAAATACCACTCATCCCTTTGGGAAGAAAATGATAAAGAATCATTTTACGAGGTTTGTCATTTTGTCATTATTCCTATGCACAAATTATTTTTTGGATGCGAACCCCCTCGCATTTCTGATGCAATCAAGAAAGTCTTAAATCAGTTCCCGACTGGTTTATTGAAGAAAATTTTTCCTATATTAGGGTTTATGGATGTTCCATTCCCCCTCATGCACTCCCGAAATTCTTACCAGATAGATTGGTATGCAGAGAAGTAGCTCATCAGATAGCCAAGGGTGGTATTGGGTTGGAATTGAAAGCACTTCAGAAAAAAGCATGGCCATCTTTCCCTGTTCATGTCGGAAAATTTCCTTTATCAAATTTAGACCATTCTAAGGTAGAGGTCGAGTCATTGGAAGAAGTGAAGCTAGTAAATATTGAACACAGAAAATATGACCCCTACCAAATAATAAGTAGGAATTACATACATTGTAATTTAAAGGCATATGAACATGAAGTTTTTGTTTATGATGATATTTTTAAAGATGTTAAGTCTTATGCAGAAGTGTTGAACAGAGTCCAGGCCTTGCCACCTGACTCATAGGTTGGGTTCACATCTTTTCAAAGCCATAGGCGAAGCTGCCTGCCTAAGATTTTACAGGGTGAAATCTCGACCCCATCACCAGAACAGTAAGGATCCCCTCTAGGGTTTGAAACTAATACTCAGGGTAAAGAAAATGACAAAGATAAGTTGAAAGATACTGAGATACCTTCCCAAGACGCGGAGGGTTCTCAAACAAAAGAATCAGGAATGGATAAGGGAAAAGAGCCAGAAACAATTCCAGAAATCTTGAAGAATGTTCCAGAAAAAATAGGAGGAACAACTTCAACAGAACTTGGTAGTCCTATTACCTCTTTAACTCCATTACAGTCGACTTTCGGAACCCGCCATGACGGAGTTTTATATGTCAGTGATCTAGAGCTGATTTCAAGAGATGAAATTCCCCCATCAGATTACTTTTTCAGCAAAAAGCGAAGAGCAGTCTTGAAACAGGAAATTCATCCTAGAGGAGAAGGAATGATTAAAAGCATAGAGTTATCGTAGATGGAAAGAAACTCAAGGATGGAGAGTTTGCTACAGAATTAGCAGATGGGTGCTATAGCATCAACTAATATGTATTCTGTGGGAAATTTAACAACTCTTCTTGAACAGAAGGACCAAACAATAATCCAGTTGCAAGACAAACTAAAGGAAAATGAAAGAAATATTAGTTGGGGAATACAGAAGGGTCTAGAACAAGTTAGACTAAAGGATATGCAAGAAATCCATAAATTGAACAAAGACTTGGATGGAGCAAAAAAATTAATACAAGTCACACAGGAACAGGTTCAAAAGCTGGGAGAAGAGAACAAACATTTGCAAGATAAGATTATTTCTATTACTAACCAAGTAGTAGAACTTGAAAATTTCAGGACACAAGCACTAGAGATATATTTGAGAATAGAGGAAGAACAACAAAAAGTGTTCGTGAATCTGGAAGTAATCCAGAATTATTTTCAGGAATCAAATCAGTCGTTGGAGAATGTGTTCCAGAAAGAAAGGGAGGCGAAAGAAGCTAGGACAAGCTTTCAGAAAGCAGTGGATTTCTCATCAAAAAAAGAAATTGGAAAGACTCAGAAATTATCTATTTCTGAACAGGTTAAAGGGGATATAATGATTAAAGTGTGGGAAACAAAACTGGTTGAATATAAATGAATCACAAGAGAATTTAATGAAGATTTCCAAGGAATCTTCGATCTCTTTGAAAGAGATTCATTGAATATCGAAACAAATGGTTGTTCTGGATTGTTAGGCGAAGTCAATATTGTCAAGCACCAGCGGAGGTTTAAAGAAGAGCTGGAGGAAAAGAAAGCAGAAATTTCAAACATTAAATTGATCAACATTACAGAGATCAACAAGTGGATGGTGAATTCAAGTCTAAAATTGAAATCTGTTAAATTTACAGAAAGAATGATAGAGAGTCGGCTGCCCGAATTGCAGAAGAGATTTTTCTCATTTGAAGCAAATGAGATACCTGATGCTCCCAGGATCTTTGTGAAGTTTTTAGGGAAATGAGTTCAATGTATTGATGCGAAAAAAGGAATTTCGTCAACACAAGCTTAAAACCTTTTTAAATGTTTTTATTATTAGAAATTTAAAAGAAATTGTAAACGGTTGATATTATTTTATGTAACCGTAATATTAGGGAGTTGGTTAGTCACCAATGAGAAACTTTGATGAAAATGTATAAATATAGTTTCAAAAGGCTGAGAAGGGTCTTCATAAATTTTGGAGAGAGCCATTTTGTAATATCAATTTTGGAATACATCAGAAATATAGATCACAAACGAGATTCTGGATCCTGTAATTTTGTAACTATGTGTCTTCTCCCTGTTTAGTATACTTTGTTGAATTTTTTCCTTTAATGTTTTCTCTAATAAGTAAATCAATTTGAAGTTATATACATCGTTGATTTATATTTCAGATTGGTTTGGATGTCAAATGATTTATAGTTTTTTCTCTGAAATCACTTTTAGTGATTTTAAGACCTGTAAAACTTTGTTCCTTAATACTTAATTCTTGTTAGAAACTTCATTTTTCTTTCATCATTGTCAATTGAAATATGATATTCTTTCTTGATTAAAGCCTTATATTTCTCTGTATTTTTTATTAATTGTTTACAATTCTCGAAATTGTTACAAAACCAGGAAACAGCCTTGAATGTGTTTACATTACTGTTTTAGATTTTAAAATTGTTTTCCTTGATCTCATCTCTGGAAATCTGAAGTAACAAAATGATTAAAATCCCTTTATAAACAATTAAACTTGTATCATCCATGACTGTCCCAAATAATAGACAACCCAACATTGAACCAATCTTTCAGGATCAAACCAGTATTACCCTGAGTTTATTTAATACTATTTTACAAACAACAACTAACCGGGTTGAGTTAGAAAGATCATGGGCTGCTATTGAGCGAGATATTAGCATCCAAGAACAACAGGAAGCAAGACAGAGGCAGTTGAGAAACTGATTTTTCTCTGATCTTTCTTTGATTTCTTATTCCCAAATCATTTATTTAAAATCTTTTACGAATGCCTTGACGGTATGTTTTATAGACTTAAAACATAAACTCAGGAACAACATCTTTTTGGCGCTGTTGTCGGGGAACGAAGAAACGAATCTTTTCCCTGGGAAGAACGACATTGACATTTTCTGTTGTTGATAGTGAACAAGACCAGTAAACCTTCTAAGGCTATTATTTTTCACTTGGAAACTCCATAATAATTAAACTGGCTAGTAGCTGAAATAACACCAGAAAAAACTTGGATAGCAAGCATACATCGCCAGTCTCCGATCCGGAAAAAAAATTAAAATCACGAAAATCACTTAAACAAGTCTTTTTGTCCACATATACTATAGATCAACCTGACTTTACGCAATCACACTCATCGAAAACTCTTGAAAGATCGCTTTCACTTCCCCCCTCATTTGATACTTTCTCATTTCCCGAAGTTTCTTCTATAGATTTCCGAGAATCTTCTCCTCACACTGTCCAAATTTTAGTCCCAAATCTAACCATGGCTGCACAAGGAGGTGCTGGAGCTAGAGGTGGTGCCCCTGGAGGTGGTCAAGTACCGCTTCCCAGGATTTTCGCTAAAGTGGTTGCTAGATATGCTCCCCTTGTTCTTCATGTTCCTCTTCATGATCTCCCCGAGAATTATATGAAAATCCTTCCAAAATTTACAGGGAAGGTGATTTGACTGCCCAAGAACATATAAACTTTTTTGATCAATTTGTTGACATACTCGGAATAGAACATGAAGATGTTTATTCTAGACTCCTCATTCAAGCTTTCGAGGGACAGGTGAGGACCTGGTTCAGATCCTTAGCAGCTGGATCTTTAAGATCCTATGAAGAACTTGAAAGTGCATTTATTAGACAATGGGGAGAGAGGAAGGATCACCTCTACTACTTAATTGAATTCAGAGCCCTTAGAAATAAAAACTTTGAGTCAGTTCTAGAATTCACACAGAGGTTCAATAAGTTATACAATAAAATTCCAGTTGAGGTTAAACCTTCACAACCTGCAGCAAAGGTGACTTTTGTTGGCGCCTTTGACCCCGACTTTTCCTTATTATTGAGAGAGAGGAGATCAATAGATATCACAAAAATGCAGGATGATGCGCTTTAAATTGAATCAAATATGATGGCATCAGGGAAACTTAAAGGAAAGACTAAAACTGGAAACAAAGAAAATAAAAAATTTAAAGAGCAAGGTGGACCTTCAGGCTCAGGAAAATCCTCAGGAGATAGAATAGAAGAGATGGCTAGGGTCATTCGAGAACTTTCAAACAAGATATCGAAAATGGAACTAGAGAAATTGAAAAGAGATAATTTCCCCAGAAAAGATTTTCGAAGAAATCCTGAACCTCAGGGACCACAAAAAATAATTAAAAATGAAGATCAAAAAATTCAAACACCTTTTAAAAGTGAAAACTACATTGGAGAAGATTTAGGAGATTTTGAAGAAATCGATGAAGATATTAATAACCTTGGCGATGATAATAAATCCCCTTTATTTATCAAGACAAGATTACGAAACATCTTTAAGTAAAGAAAGTACATAGGAAGAACATGTTAACAATAATATGACTGATGATTTCACATATCAAAATATTGCAGATGATATTATTGCTGAATTACACGAAAAATATAATTTGAGACCAAGAAATAAAAATCTCCCAAATGTTCCGACAAAAAAGAGTTTGCCAAGAAATGAAACCGATGAGGTAACTCCAAAGGTTGCAAATAAACAGTCTGCAAAAAGAAACACAACTGATACACAACCTGTACAGTCAGAACCAGTAGGAACACCCCCTGTGAAGACACAAGCTCCTATAAAATAAAACAAGGTCACATCTCAACGTAAAATTGAGAAGAAAGGTATGGAAGCCCCGAATACCGAAAATGACAAGGCTCTAGGAAACTTTAATTTGGAAAACGAAATAAATAAAATCAAAATTCCTATTCCCCTTGTTGAGCTAGCTAAAAATCCCGTATACAGAAAACAAATCGCCAAAATGATTAATTTTTCCGAAGATGAAAGCCAGGCCGACGCCATCAACTTAGAGGATGACAAACCTATCTTAGTTTTCGGTCCACACGTCGAAGGTGCAAAAGACATCATGCATCCTTTTTATATTACATTAACCCTGTTCGACTACCTTCTCCATAACTGTATGTTGGATTCTGAAGCTTCCCACAATGTTATGCCAAAGGAAATAATGGAAAAACTTGGTCTCAAAATCACAAGACCCTATGGTGATTTATATTCTTTCGATTCAAGGAAGGTAAAATGCATAGGTATGATTAAAGACCTAGTGGTAGGTTTGGCTCAAATACCTGCTAAAAGTATTCTTATGGATGTAGTAGTCACTGACATTCCCCCAAAGTATGGCATGCTATTGTCTAGATCATGGAGCGCCAAGCTTGGAGGATCTCTCCAACTAGATATGATATATGCTACAATCCCAGTTTTCGGAGGCCAATTCACTCGTCTTTACAGGGAGACTAGGTTGGCATTTACTGTAGGTGACACGAATAACCCCAACAATCACCCAGTTTATATTGCCGACCAAGATTTAGGAAATTGTATATTATATTTAGATGGCGATTTTGAAGTAGATGTAGATGATAAATGTACAGAAGAAAAAATAATATAAAAAAAAATAGAGAAAAAATGTATATAGTACTGGTGTATGGAAAATGTATTTTGATGGTGCTTCCTCCTATCTTGGAGCCGAGGCAAGAGCACTTCTTATGGCTCCCGGCGATCAATTTGTTATTCCTTTTTCATATAGGCTCCAATGGAATGCAGATTGTACAAACAATGTTTGCGAGTATGAAGCTTTAGTGCTAGGATTAGAAGCTGCTAGAAGGATGAAAATTAAGAAACTCAAAGTCTTTGGTGACGCAGAGTTAATTATAAAACAGGTGAATCGAAAGTATCGGGCTAAGCATCCTAGATTACGGTCCTATAGGAATTGTGTCTGGGATTTAATCGAGAACTTCTTCACATGTGTGAATTTTCATTTCGTCCCAAGATCCGAGAATCAACAGGCTGATGCTTTAGCCAAAGCTGCATCAAATTTTACACCTCTGACTACTTTTAATTTAAAATATCATATACAAATGAGACATCGCCCTTCAATACCAAATAACATACAACATTGGCAGGTTTTTGAAGACGATGAGAAGCTTCTAAAGTTTATAGAATCATTAGATGAATTTGCAGAAATGCATACCAATCAAGAAAATCAAAATGATCATATTTGGATCATACAAGAAGGGGAGGATTCTAAGGAATTTCATGATAAAATTGCAAACCCCTGAATGGTTAAACTATCCAAATATTTATCAACGGAAAACAAGAATAAATACATGGAGTTGTTAAGAAAATATAAAGATGTTTTCGCATGGTCGTATGAACAACTGAAAACATATGACACTTCAGTGATTGAACATAAAATACCTCTCAAACCAGGTGTCAAACATTTTAAACAAAAACTCTGACAATTTAACCCTATTTTATTACCTGTTATCGAACGAGAAGTTAAAAAACTTCTTGATGCTAAGATAATTGTACCCCTAAGATATTCTGATTGGGTAGCTAATCTGGTCCTAGTTAGAAAGAAAAATGGGGAAATCAAATTATGTGTTGATTTCAGGAATCTTAATAAATCTTCTCTCAAAGATAATTATCCTCTACCTAAAATGGACCATGTTCTTGAAAAAGTAGTAGGGGCTAATAGAATGTCCATGATTGATGGATTTTCAGGTTATAATCAGATTGTTATCAGTGATCTTGACAAAGAAAAAACTGCATTTACCACTCCTTGGGGCACGTTTATGTACGATAAAATGTCGTTTGGACTAATGAATGCAGGGGCTACTTTTCAACGCGCGATGGATATTGCTTTCATTGGCGAACGGGACAAGTTTGTAGTCATATATTTGGATGATCTTACTATTTTTTCTAAATCGGATGAAGACCATATGATTCATCTCAAACAAACATTTGAAAAATGCCACAGGTTTGGTCTATCCTTAAACCCTAAAAAATCTCATTTCGCTATGCAGGAAGGCAAGTTGTTGGGTCACATCGTATCCCGAAATGGGATCAGGATTGATCCTAAAAGAGTAGAGGCTATAGATACAATAGCTATTCCTAGGAATGTGAAATAAATTCAATCATTTTTAGGAAAAATAAATTTCTTGAGAAGATTTATTCCTAACTTCGTTGAAATTGTTAAATTGATTACATATATGCTCAGAAAAAACAGTGAAGTAAAATGGGCAGCTGAAGCTAAGGCATCCTTTTCCCATATTAAGAAGGTTATAAGTGAGGCACCAGTACTAGCGAGCCCAGATTATCTCAAAGATTTTCTTATTTTTTTCATTTTCCTCTGAACACACACTTGTTGCTATACTCCTTCAGAAGAATGAAAAAGGTTTCGAGCAACCGATAGCCTTCTTTAGCAAAAGTCTCCGAGATGGTGAACTTAAATATAATATAATGGAAAAGCAAGCGTATGCAATGGTAAAAGCATTGAAATCTTTTAGAACTTATGTTTTGCATTCTAAAGTGATTGCATATGTACCCACTAGTGTTGTAAAAGATATCTTGGTTCAAGCAGACAGTGATGGTAAAAGGGGAAGATGGCTTGCAAAAATTCAAGAGTTTGACTTGGAGATTAAATCGACCCAATTGATAAAAGGACAAGGTTTAGCTAAGCTTTTGGCTGAATCTAATTTTAGGGCTCTTGGGATAAATAGTTCTCAGGAGGAAGAAGAATGGGTAGACGTGAATGAACTTGAGGACCAAATGGTCGAAAACAGGATCGAAGAGAAATTCGCGTCATCGAATTGGTACAAGGACATAGTAACATACTTATTAACATTGAAATGTCCAGCTGACTTGTCTCCATCCAAATATAGAATGCTAAAGCTGCATGCAGTTAAATACTGTATTTCCAAAAAATGATTATACTGGAAAGACCCACTTGGTTTCCTCTTAGTCTGTCTAGTTGAATCAGAAACAGAAGAAGTTATAGGTCAATTTCATGAAGGAGTCTATGGAGGACACCATGCTTGGAGGGATACGGCATATAAAATCCTGAGGGTTGGTTATTACTGACCTAAACTTTTCCCAGATGTCAATGCTAAGGTACGAGCTTGCAGCCCTTGCCAATTCTTTACAGGGAAACATAAACTACCAGCGATGCCATTTGTCCCAGTCAAGACAGAAGCTCATTTTCAACAATGGGGACTAGACTTCAGAGGGGAGATCAATCCTCATTCAATTGCTCAACACAGATGGATTCTGACTGCAACAGACTATTTCACCAAATGGGTGGAAGCTATCCCAACAAGGAAGGCCACAGATTCAGTTGTTATAGACTTCTTAGAAGAGAATATCTTGTCTAGGTTCAGTTGTCCTAGGAAGATAGTCATAGACAATGCACAGGATTTTAAGTCTATGGAAATGGTCAGCTTTTGCCAGAAATATAATATTGTGTTGGGTCATTCCACAACATATTATCCTCAAGGAAATGGTCTGGCAGAATCTTCTAACAAGAGCTTAATCAGTATAATCAAGAAAGTCTTAAATGAAAATAAAAAATCTTGGCATTTACATTTAAAATATGCTTTGTGGGCAAATTGGATAGGCACAAAAAAGTCTATCGGTACTTCTCCCTTTCAAATGGTTTATGGAACAGATGTAGTGTTTCCCATAAATCTAGCACTTCCTGTGATGAAACTATGGCAAGATGAGAAGGAAGAACCAAATCCTCTCACAAGAAGGATAAATCAGCTGATTGAAGTTCAGTAGCATAGGGATGTAATGGATGAAAAGTTGCAAAAGTACCAGGATGACATGAAGATATTATTTGATCATAAAGCCAAGGACATGAATTTTCTCCCCGGAGATCTGGTTTTGAGGTGGGATGCTCGAAAAGAAGATTCAGGAAAAAATGGTAAATTTGATCATATTTGGTATGGACCATTTAAGGTAGCATCTTCTGAAGGAAAAAAATCATTTCTGCTTGAAAATTTGGATGGTAAGATCTTGAATGCCCCTGTCAATGGGCGTTTTTTAAAGAATTATATGGAATAATTAATTTATAGAAGATCTCATTGTATATACCGTTTTGTTTTTCATTTTTAGAAAACCCATTCTTATTTTGTAAATAAATAAAAAATAAAATAAAAATTAGTTAAGTTTTTATACCCAAAAAAAAAGAAAAAAAAAAGAAGAAAAGAGTCCAAAGAGTTATTTTTGAAATTATAACCTATGTTTTATGGCTTATGTATTGTTGAACATCTCCTTTTATACCCTCGATACTATCTTTCAGGTTTTTGGGCTTTCTCATCAAAGTAGGAGAGATCATGTATTAACCTTGAAAATCAACAAATGATTGAATTCAGTAAGTCCAGTCTTCATAGTTCTTATTTTCTGACTAAAAGTGGTTATGTTTGAGTTGATTTTAACTCTCTTAAGTTTCTTAACAGTTTGTCTGAGGATTTAAGCTTTCTCAAAAGAAAACCCCTGAAAATAATCTTTCCCTTTTTTCTCTACAGACTGAGGAGTTTTGAAAGTTGAGAAAAATTGGTCTAGAATAATCAAAACAGTTGACAAACCTCTATTATAATTTTTTACACAGATAACCACCCTTGATATTTTAAGTATCACTAATTGCCCCCGCTTCATATGCACAAGCTAACTATAAGACAAATGGTGAAAGGAAATTCATATTTGATTGCCCCCATTTAGTCCCACAAACGATGAAAGGAAATTCATTTAAATGATTTCCCTTGTCTAAATATAAAAGAAACAGATAACTTCACCGGGGTACTGAACAAGCCTGCTGGCAGTGAAGCAATATCTGAGTATAAAAATATAATTAGCATTCGAAGCGGTGAAAGGAAATTCAGTAAAAAGGGACAGATAACTTCACCGAGGTACTGAATAGGCCCGCTAGCAGTGAAGCAATATCTGAGGTGTCTATAAGGTTGTCATACTTATCTATTACTCTATTCTAGTTATCAGTTTTTCGAAACTGGATATTCGTCTTAAGTCAAAATAGAGCTCCCCAATTAAAAATTAAAAATTTTATTTCGATTGATGCAAGCTAAAATTTACAAATCTGTTGAGTTTCCTAAGATTGTTCTAATCATCTTAATACTAAATTAATTTACGAATGGGAAAGAGAATATTATGAAGACTACAACTGAGTTTAAAGCAAATGAGAAGTTTTGAAAAGTTTTGAAAAGGTTTTATAAAATCTCTCTTTTTCCTCTCCCTTAGCAGTTTAGTAATGATAAACTTTTGACACCATTTACCCAATGAAGGCACTAATTCTACATGTTCTCCTCGTCCCACAGGGAGACGAGGTCCCCAGTTGGAGCCTATGTTGAAACAAAGCTTAAATTTTTCATCCTAAAGGCCTAGATTTTTGTTTTTATGGTTTCGATTTTCCTCAAACAAGAATTTCGTCATTTCTAAATTCGCAATGCCTTTTTATCGTTTACTTTTGGACAACGAATGGAAAAAGTTTACAAAAATATAAATTTTCCAGCGCCCTTCGAAAAAATTATTTAAAATGAATTGTAATTTTAAATTTTGTGATTTTGTGATTTTTTTAATTTAAAAGTTAAAGAAATTGGGATTCGGGATTTTCCACAAACAGATGATTGGTGTAAATTGAATCATGAAACCTCGATTCATGATTTCCCGATTTGTTTAAATCTTAATTAAAACATGAATTAGTTTAACCTCTTATAAGAAAGGCTTAAAATTAATATAATTACGTCGCGATTTCGGGATTCGCGGTTCTATGAGAGCGCATCTCTTGTCACCATGTTTCCTGAAATCACGATTTTCGAAATCCCGATTCATAAATCATGTTAGATTAAACTAATTATGTTTTGGCCCTAATCATGATTATTCAGTTAATTAAGATAAGTTAAGTCATGTTTAAAACAAACAAGTCGTCGCAATTTCGCGATTTTGGGGATCAGACTTCTTTGATAACATACATCTCGACATCAGGATTTCCGAAATCCCGATAGCGTCTAATATCAATTAATTAAAGTAATAAAAAAAACGTTTAAATTTTAATTAAAACATCGCGATTTCGCGATTTCGACGATCGGGCTTCTTCGACGACATACCTTTCAACATCAAGACTTCTGAAACCCCGAAAAGTGATGTTTTCATATTTAATCCATAATTAACACTAATAAATCCTCTTTCTAAAACATGTTTAAATTTAATCTTTCTTTAAGTGATCATTAATGCTTCGATTTCTGATTAAGTAAGTTTCTCGTTTTATTTGAAAAGCCGAGAGCGCCTAAGTACGGACATTAAATGCATATCTCCAAAAATATCCTTTTGCATTAAGAGCTTTAATTTCGTGACAGATGTACAAATCTCATTATTTTTAAGATATATTCAAAATAAATGTTCAAACATCTGCATTTTCATTTTAAAGATGAGCTTATTCATCCACTTTCTGTGTCAGGTTTTCAAGTCAAACGCAAAGCTATGGCACCTAAAAAAGCACCAAAGAAAAACGAAGACCCACATGAAGGTGATATTATCTCTGATACTACCCCACACACCATACACTCCATCAAATCATGTACTCGAATTTCTGAATTGTTGGAGGACGAGCTAAAGAATGCTGACCCTGATTCCGAAAATCATCTCCGAGACATTGTTGAGTCTGAGCTTCATAAGGTTGTTGTGCGTCCGAGGCTGGTGGCATATACTGATATGATCGGCTGGGCTCTGGATAAGGTAGATATCCCAACAAGGAGAATTTAGAACGAGCAAGGAGCTATTGTCGGCTCATTCAAGCCTGAGCACATTCAAGTAATGTATAAACTCTCGCCGAATTATAAACACACCTTTAATGTTGAATTTTTAGCTGAGTTTCAAAGAAAGGAATGTATTGAGGCAGACCAGACATATCCCGACATGATTAGAGGTTGGGCGAGGTCTGAAGAAAAGTTTAGGGATGATACTCATGGGATTTATGCTATAGCCTCCTTAAACGAATATATGGTTTATATATCCATGATGTTATGCAGACTTTTCGAGAGAAAAGATCCCTGTCACTTTCATGCAGATTGGGTACCCTTCTTAGAGGAAGTTTCAAAAGGAAATGGTTTTAACTGGCATAAAATTTTGTCAGATAACCTAACGCAAGAAATTTTAAATTATAAAGCAGCCAATTCAAAGGGACAACCAGTGTCTTTTTATATGTCTGCATATATTATGGATGCAAACCGTTTTATGACCCCCTTTCCATTAATGAATTGGAGTTGGAGTTCTTCCTACCCAGAGCATGTTCATAAATACCACTCAGCCCTTTGGGAAGAAAATGCTAAAGAAGCATTTTACGAGGTTTGTCATTTTGTCATTATTCCTATGCACAAATTATTTTTTGGATGCGAACACCCTCGCATTTCTGATGCAATCAAGAAAGTCTTAAATCAGTTGCTGACTGGTTTATTGAAGAATTTTTTTTTCTATATTAGGGTTTATGGCTATTCCATTCCCCCTCATGCACTCCCAAAATTCTTACCAGACAGATTGGTATGCAGAGAAGTAGCTCATCAGATAGCCAAGGGTGGTATTGGGTTGGAATTGAAAGCACTTCAGAAAAAAGCATGGCCATCTTTCCCTGTTCATGTCGGGAAATTTCCTTTATCAAATTTAGTCCATTCTAAGGTAGAGGTCGAGTCATTGGAAGAAGTGAAGCTAGTAAATATTGAACACAGAAAATATGACCCCTACCAAATAATAAGTAGGCATTACATACATTGTAATATAAAGGCATATGAACATGAAGTTTATGTTTATGATGATATTTTTAAAGATGTTAAGTCTTATGCAGAAGTGATGAACAGAGTCCAGGCCTTGCCACCTGAATCACAAGATGGGTTCACATCTTTTCAAAGCCATAGATGAAGCTGCCTGCCTAAGATTTTACAGGGTGAAATCTCGACCCTATCGCCAGAACAGCAAGGATCCCCTCCAGGGTTTGAAACTAATACTCAGGGTAAAGCAAATGACAAAGATAAGTTGAAATATACTAAGATACCTTCCCAAGACGTGGAGGGTTCTCAAACAAAATAATCGGGAATGGATAAGGGAAAAGAACCAAAAACAATTCCAGAAATCTTGAAGAATGTTCCAAAAAAAATAGGAGGAACAGCTTCAACAGAACTTGGTAGTCCTATTACCTCTTTAAATCCATTACAATCAACTTTCGAAACCCCCCATGAAGGAGTTTTTTATGTCAGTGATCTAGAGACGATTTCAAGAGATGAAATTCCCCCATCAGATTACTTTTTCAGCAAAAGCGAAGAGCAGTCTTGAAACAGGAAATTCATCCTAGAGGAGAAGGAATGATTAAAAAGCATAGAGTTATCATAGATGGAAAGAAACTCAAGGATGGAGAGTTCGCTACAAAATTAGCAGGTACAATCGGTGCTATAGCATCAGCTAATATGTATTTTGTGGGAAATTTAACAACTCTGCTTGAACAGAAGGACCAAAAAATAATCCAGTTGCAAGACAAACTAAAGGAAAATGAAAGAAATATTAGTTGGGGAATACAGAAGGGTCTAGAACAAGCTAGAATAAAGGATATGCAAGAAATCCATAAATTGAACAAAGACTTGGATGAAGCAAAACACTTAATACAGGTCACACAGGAACAGGTTCGAAAGATGGGAGAAGAGAACAAACATTTGCAAGATAAGATTATTTCTATTACTAACCAGGTAGCAGAACTTGAAAATTTAAGGACACAAGCACTAGAGATATATTTGAGAATAGAGGAAGAACAACAAAAAGTGTCCGTGAATCTGGATGTAATCCAGAATTATTTTTAGGAATCAAATCGGTCGTTGGAGAATGTGTTCCAAAAAGAAAGGGAGGCGAAAGCAGCTAGGACAAGTTTTCAGAAAGCAGTGGCTTTCTCATCAAAAGAAGAAATTGGAAACACTCAGAAATTATCTATTTCTGAAAGAGTTAAAGGGGATATAATGATTAAAGTGTGGGAAACAAAACTGGCTGAATATAAACAAATCACAAGAGAAGTTAATGAAGATTGCCAAGGAATCTTCAATCTCTTTGAAAGAGATTCATTGAATATCGAAACAGATGGTTGTTCTGGATTGTTAGGAGAAGTCAATATTTCCAAGCACCAGTGGAGGTTTAAAGAAGAGCTGGAGGAAAAGAAAGAAGAAATTTCAAACATTAAATTGATCAACATTACAGAGATCAACAAGTGGATGGTGACTTCAAGTCTAAAATTGAAATCTGTTAAATTTATAGAAAGAATGATAGAGAGTCGGTTACTCGAATTGTAGAAGAGATTTTTCTCATTTGAAGCAAATGAGATACCCAATGCTCCCAGGATCTTTGTGAATTTTTTAGGGAAATGCATTCAATGTATTGATCCGAAAAAAGGAAGTTTGTCAACGCAAGCTTAAAATCTTTTTAAATGTTTTTATTTTTAGAAATTTAAAAGAAATTGTAAACGGTTGACATTATTTTATGTAACCGTAATATTAGGGAGTTGGTTAGTCACCAACGAGAAACTTTGATGAAAATGTATAAATATAGTTTCAAAAGGCTGAGAAGGGGCTTCAAAAATTTTGGAGAGAGCCATTTTGTAATATCAGTTTTGGAATACATCAGAAATATAGATCACATACGAGATTATGGATCCTGCAATTTTGTAACTATGTGTCTTCTCCCTGTTTAGTATACTTTGTTGAATTTTTTCCTTTAATGTTTTCTCTAATAAGTAAATCAATTTGAAGTTATATACATTGTTGATTTATATTTCAGATTGGTTTGGGTGTCAAATGATTTACAGTTTTTCCTCTGAAATCACTTTTAGTAATTTTAAGACCTGTAAAAATTTGTTCCTTAATACTTAACTCTTGTTAGAAACCTCATTTTTCTTTCATCATTGTCAATTGAAATATGAGATTATTTCTTGATTAAAGCCTTATATTTCTTTGTAGTGTTTATTTGTTGTTTACAATTCTCGAAATTGTTACAAAACCAAGAAATGGCCTTGAATGTGTTTACATTACTGTTTTAGATTTTAAAATTGTTTTCCTTGATCTCATCTCTGGAAATATGAAGTAACAAACTGATTAAAATCCCTTTATAAACAATTAAAATTTTATCATCCATGACTGTCCCAAATAGCAGACAACCCAATGTTGAACCAGGATTTCAGGATCAAACCAGTATTGCCCTGAGTTTATTTAATACTATTTTACAAACAACAACTAATCGGGTTGAGTTAGAAAGATCATGGGCTGCTATTGAGCGAGATATTAGCATCCAAGAACAACAGGAAGCAAGACAGAGGCAGTTGAGAAACTAAATCTGCTCTAATCTTTCTTTGATTCCTTATTCCCAAATCATTTCTTTAAAATCTTTTACGGATGCCTTGATGGTATGTTTTATAGCCTTAAAACATAAACTCGGGAACAACACCCTACATGAAACTATAAATCTTGGAACCCCAGAGAGTCCAAAGAATGTGAATCTGGGCAAGAATACATCTAAGGAAGAGAGGAAAGCTTACCTCAAATTATTCAGACAATACTAGGATATCTTCTCATGGTCCTATAGGTATTTGAAAACGTATGATACCTTCATCATTCAACACACCATCCCTTTAAAACCAAAAGTGAAACCTTTCCAACAGAAGCTATGAAAGTATCACCCATCCCTGGAACCTCTTATGTATCAGGAATTAAAAAAGATTTTAGATGCCAAGATCATTTTTCAGGTTAGGTGTTCCGCTTGGGTAGCGAACCTTGTTTCAGTTAGGAAAAAGTCAGGGGAGATCTGCCTATTGAGGAACCTCAACAGGGCTTCAGAAAAGGACAATTACCTAGTCCCGTCGATGGAACAACTCCTACAGAGCGTGTCTGGCTCGAAGATATTCTCTCTACTAGATGGTTTCTTGGGTTATAACCAAGTCCTTGTTTCAGAGGAAGATCATTTAAAAACCACTTTCCGAACCAAATGGGGAACCTTCGCTTATAAGCGCATACCTTTCAGGTTAATTAACGCAGGAGAAACCTTCCAAAGAGCCATGGACGTAGCTTTCCGGGGACTAATAAAAAATGTGTGTTAGTGTATCTAGCTGACATAACAATGTATTCAAAGAATAGAGAAGAGCACATCTAACACTTAACTCATATTTTTGAGAGGTGTAGGAAATATGGTATATCTGTAAACCCTAAGAAAACTATCTTCAGTGTTGAGGAAGGTAAGTTGTTAGGTCACATTATATCTCAAGCAGGGATTCGCATAGACCTGAAAAGGATTAAATCCATAGCTCAACTTCCTTGACCCCCATAACAAGAAAGCTATGCAGTTCTTTTTTGGACAAATCAATTTTGTGAGGAAGTTCACGCTTGACTTCGCAGAAATCATCAAACCCTTACAAAAGATGATTCACAAAGATGCCAAATTTAAGTGGGATGACGAGCGAAAAGATGCCTTCAACAATATCAAGGCTTCCATTTATCAGGCCTCGGTGTTGTGAAGTCCTGATTTCAATAGAGACTTTTTCATTTATACTTTCGCATCCGATCAATCGCTAGTTGCAGTCTTGAATCATAATGATGATGACAACAATGAAGCCCCAATGTCAGTTATGAGTACTAATCTTCAAGGGGATGATCTCAATTATCCTGCTGTAGACAAATAGGCCTACATGGTTTATAAGGAAGATAAACATTTTAGGTCTTACATCCTCAAGAATCACACTAAAGTAATTGTGTTGCACCCTGCAGTCTGATCCTTGTTCACCCAACAAGAAATGGGGGAAAGAAGGGGGAACTGGATGGTGTTAGTCCAGTAATTTGATCTAGATATAAAACCTGCAAAACTTGTAAAAGGACAAGGTTCGTGCAAGCTTGTAGCAGAAGCCCAGGATCAAGTAAATGAAGATCTCGGATGGGAGAACTAAATGGCACTATGGTGTGGTGAAGTAGCCTACATATCCCCAGGAAAAGCCTCCTGGTATAAATATTTAACTAATCTTCTACATCATGGAACTTGTCCCGAAAACCTCAACCCTAGAGAAAGGAGAGCCCTGAGATTAAAATCTGCACAATATCATCTTATAAATTCGGTGCTCTTTCTAATCAATTATGATGGGGTACTATTAAGATGTCTTAAACGAGAAGACGCAGACAAAGTCCTGAATGAAATCCATGATGGCCCCACCGGGGAGCATTTTGTAGGAAACACTACCGCTCTTACAATTCTAAGAGCTAGCTATTATTGACCCACCTTGTTCAAGGACGCCCATACTTACACTATAAATTGTAATACTTTTCAATAAGCATTGGAAAGGAGTAAAGAGCGGCAGACCCACTCCAACCGGGTACTGTCTCTCGGCCTTTCAAGCAGTGGGGGTTGGATATCATAAGAGAGATCACACCTAGCTCCTCGAAACTGCACAAGTACATTCTTACTACCACCAACTGTTTCACGAAATGGGAAAAGGCCATTCCTCTTACTCATGTAAACGAGAAGGTAGTGATCCAATTCATAGAACAATAACTGATCACGAGGTTCAGTGTCCCTTCTGTTCTGGTCTCTGATAATGCAACTTACTTTTCTTCCACCCTATTGACGAAGTTTTCTCTGGACAAAGGAATTGTAATCAGGTACTCTGCAAATTACTATCCCCCAAGGAAATGGTGTGTCTGAATTGACTAATAAAAACCTGGTAAGGATATTAAATAAGACGGTTACAAATAATCAAATAAATTGGCATAATCTGCTCTATAATGCTCTATGGGCCTATAGGGTCACACCCAAGGAAGCTATAGGAAACTCCCCATACTTTTTGGTCTATGGGAAATAATGCATCCTCCCAAATGGACTCCATCTTTTGTCTCTTCAATTGGCCCAAGATTCCAACGAAAAACCCTCATCGGCCATGCAACAAAAGATTAACACTCTGCTCATGCTGGAAGAAGAGAGAGAAAATGCTAAGTCAAAATTCCTATATCACCAACAGATAGTGAAAAGATGGTTCGATAAGCATAAGGCTAAAGAAAAGAATTTTGAAGTAGGAGACTTAGTCCTGACGTGGGACAGAGAAAATGAAACTAAAGGGAAACATTCTAAGATTCAAAGTCTATGGATTTGACCTTTCCAGGTAACTGAGAAAATCGGGGTAGGCACTTATCGGTTATAGAGTCTGAGTAGAAAACCTGATGCCCTCCCAGTAAATGGCCAAACCCTAAAACAATACTTCCAATAAATAAATAAATAAAAATCGGGGCATGATTCAGGGTCAAAGGAAATGAAGGAGGAACAAAGATTCTGCCTTCACTCAGTGAATCACCATTTGTTGAGCACTCAACAGACCCTAAAAGTCTATGTCCATTTTTTACTTTTTGGGTACCACTTGATCCTTTGCACTGTTTGTTTTGCCTTCAGTATGAAACTAATACCTGTGCTTATTTTTCATATTTGATTTTTCTAAAGTTTTCTTGAAAATACAAAAAAGAATCATCTTAACCATTAAAGGGTACTTAACAACTACTTAAGGAATCGACAAACTAAAGATTTCCCCAACGCGCTTAGGACTTCGACATTGGTAAAGACTAAAGGTGGAAAAAAATCGTTTGAGAAGTTTAAAATAACTAAGCTCTGATCTTCATCGGTGTCGGTAGACAGAAGTCTTTCTTTTTTGTGATTAAACTTTGGCAGGGGTATCGTCAAAGACCGATCCATTAATCTTCGACGGGAAAATGAAAAATTAAGCGTCACGCAAAGGAGAGGAATGGTATCGTTTATTTTCGACACCCGACGCAATTTTGGTGTCGGGGAGTTACAAAATAAAATACACATATATTTTACTTTTTAAAATGTTGATCCCTGACGCCAGCCAAGTATAGGCAGTCACAATATCCTTTTCCTTTAGTGCTTGCAACATGAGTAGAGTCCCTAAGTGCAATCCTTACCAACCACCCGAATGCTAAATTTTATGCTCAAATACTTTAAATAACCTAGGGTTAATGATGTCATGTCAACATTAATCGATATCAGAAGTTTTAAAGGGAACATATCAAAAAATTTACAATGCAATAATAACAGTTATAAAATCCCATAATTTGCGCAAAAACTCAGATAAAGAACACAATTAATTTACATCCAAAAGGGAACGGGATACATTCAAGAGGCTTCAAACTTTCATATAATTAAAAAAGTTTTCCCACTAAACTTGGGCCACATAAAAATAGATATTGTCGGCATATTTACTGACCGACCTAGTCACAATGAGAATATAATACCCTTATGACAAAAGAGAAGAAATGTTAAGCATCACTTCGAGGAATTCAAGGCAAGGGTTCACCCACTATGCATCTCCTACGCGTGCATCCTCTCTCGGACTACTTCTCGCACCCTATAACGTTTCCTTTTCCTCTTTCGCCGATATCCTCTGGGCCTCATGCAAATGTAGAATTGTGTCTTGAGATTCTCGAAGATGTCTCTGGAGCCAAAATGTGCTTCCTCCGCGACCCTGTGACGCCGATACCTCCTGGTTCTTCGATGCCAATTGGCGCCGCAACTCTCTATTTTCTTGGTATATTTCATCTATGGCAAGTTGGGCCTGCTCTAACTGCTAGATGGAACTCTTGATGAGAGAACCCAATACTTTCACCCTCCCCTTTTTTCCCACTTCCTTTACTGGTAGTCCCCACAAGCCCCGACCATAATCTTCATAGACCCCTTAGCGGTGGGATGTACACTCAGCTTAGTTGGGGGGTGGTCTTCCTCCCTTTTTCCTGTATCTTTCCTAGGCCTCCCCCTTCTTCGTGGTGTCCTCTCCTGTGGGAGTGTGGCCCCAAGAATACATCCTTCAAGCATATTTCTCTCCACCCTAACTTATGCTAGAGGTGTTGACACCCTCTCTGAACAAAAGCCTGTACCTCCTGTCAAAGCTTCAAGGACACTGGAAGCCAATAAGAAAGAATCTCGGGCATGTTGGGGCTCGGACCTGGCACTTCGGCTGCCTCGCAAACCCCGTCCCTTGTACGAAGGGGATCCCATGGTGAAACAATGTAGTGGCTTGGGAATATATAGATGATAAAGGACCACTACATCGAGTTACGTCTGAATAAACTCACAAGACCAGCGCTATAGAGGTAAACTCAACTTATGCATGGAATTCCCCACAGAACTCCTATAATTTATAGTGAAACAAAGGAGAAAACCAAAGCGTGCCAAAAGAAAAATCACTCCTCACGACAGGATGTCTTGCAGACTTAATGCGTCACAGTTGCTGATCGAATGTAATCCAGAATGCATAAAATGTTGTCAATTGAAGTTGCAGGGGATGTGCAGTACGATCATTCCAATCTCGTTAAACTCCCAGCTTCCATTATTGACAAATGATGGTTGACACACTTGGTGATATGGATTCTGGAGGCATTTAACGACTTCCTTAGTACGGTATCCAACCTTATGGGAGCATACACAAGATGCACTATGGACCAAAGAGTTCACAAAGATAGTCGATGTGAGGCCAGGGAAAGTCCGACAATTCGTAGAACATCTGATCTGAGCCTGAACCATGCTACCGCAGCTAAACTCTAGTTTAGTAAAGTACCGGGGGAATACATGTGGCCTTGATGGAACAACATAGATTTTCATGGACCCAAATTTGTGAAGAACTTTTTTTCAGCTGGATTGAATATGAGAAAGTCACCCTTTCCAAGAAGTATCTCAGGACGACTGTTAAAGAAGTTGTTAGAAGATAATTCCATGTAGTGATTTTTGTTTTGTTTAAACTGCACTTAGCCATTAGTTTCAGTTAAAACTTTATGTTATAAATAAAGACACCAGCCAATTAGCAAAGGGGTCGATGGTTGTTGTAAGAACTCTTTCTTTTTGGTTGTTAAGAATTATTTTGAGACTGCTATGAATTGAGAAGTCCTTCTGGACCAAAGACAAGCTATTTTCATTAGATGCATGTGATTGGACTTGGAGAAGAACTATTTCCTATCATGTTTCATGAATGATGTAGTAATGAGTTAGAGCAACTAATTTTGTTGTCAAGTTATCTGGTGCAATGTCTTGATGTTCTTTGCTTTAATGATGAAGATAAATCGTTGTGTGATTATGTGATGCATGGTTATGGTAGATGAATTATTTTTCTTGCCATTATATTATTACATATGTGCTTTCTTTATGATAATTAGTTTCTCAAATAGTAATTGGATGCTCACATGCTTAATGTATTAGTACTAGGCCTATGGTATAGAGTAATTGTCTACATGTTGAGCAGCGGGTTATCCCAAGCTTAACCTCTTCCCAAGTAGTTAAAACTTAATCCTGTTGTTTGTCAAGTTGGTTTATATTGGCTTGCATCTCTCATATCAACCCCACCCAAGAGAAAATACAAAAGAAAACAATCTTAACTGAAGGAATATCCTTCACAAGAAAACACAAAATCCCATCGATAAATTGGTCGGATCTCAAGATCTGGAGAACCATTCCATTTTAAATGCTACAGAGTCTAATTGTGCCTCAGTGGCGAGTTTGGTTCCTATTGTTGAGTCAAGGGATTTAAGACCCATCAACACCTACCTTGTGAATAACCCTTATAAAATCTATTCTCAGACCTCAAACCTTAACAAAGACCCCATATCCCAATGGATTCATAAGCAATATTTCAACCATTTTATAAAACAAAACAACACAGTCCTTATTATTTAACTAGCCTAATATCTGAAACCTGAAACATATATAAATCTCACAGACATATCCCTCTCTGAAACTGGAAGGGCTAGATCCCAGTTTTGAAGTGGTTGGATAAAGTTACCTCTGATATATTTCTTCCACCTCTCGACAACCTTTGAGAATTTACAAAGAAATAACACAGGGTCGATGGAATAAATTTATGATGGGTGTATTGGAAGTTCCATGAAATTTCAAGAGAGTTCCAACAAAGATTCTATAAATTACAATGGAGAATGATGACAAGGATACGTCGACGATGAATGTTGATGCAAATGTACTGGACAATATCAAATATTATGTGGGGACATTAGACATCATTGAGTCTTGAAACCCTCCCATACTGTCAAGGCATGTGTCTAGTCTAACAATGTCAAATTTTTATGCATACATGCATAAATTGAAGAAATTTCAACGTTGGACCCATTCACCATGCACTGTGTGGGGTCGATGGAGGACATTTTTGATGGGTGTATTGGAAGTTCCATAAAATTTCAAGAGAGTTCCGACAAAGATTCTACAAATGGAAATGAGGAATGATGACAATGGTACGTCCATGATGAACATTGATGCAAACGTACTGGACAATCTCAAAGATTATGTGGTGGCATGAGACATCCCTGAGTCTTGAAACCATCCCATACTATCAAGGCATGTATCTAGTCTAATCACATCAAATTTCAACGTATACAAGCACAGTTTGAAGAAATTTCAATGTTGGCCCCATTCACTGCTCACTATGCGGGGACGGTGGATGACATTTGTGATGGGTGTATTGGACGTTCCATGACATTTCAAGAGAGTTTTGACAAAGATTCTACAAATGGAAATGACAAATGATGACAATGATACATCCATGATGAAGGTTGATGCAAACATGGACAATCTCAAAGATTATGTGGGGACATTAGACATCCTTGAGTCTTGAAACCCTCCCATAACATCAAGACATGTGTCTAGTCTAACGACATCAAATTTTGACGCATACAAGAATATTTTGAAGCAATTTCAACATTGGCCCCATTCATTGCTCACTGTGTGGGGTTGGTGGATGATATTTTTGATGGGTGTATTGGAAGTTTCGTGACATTTCAAGAGAGTTTCAACAAATATTCTATAGATGGCAATGACAAATGATGACAATGAGATGTGAATGATGAATGTTAATGAAAATGTGGACAATGTCATATATTATGTCAGGACATCAGACATCCTTGAGTCTTGAAACCCTCCCATATCATCAAGGCATGTGTCTAGTCTAACCATGTCAAATTCCGACGCATACAGGCACAGTTTGAAGAAATTTCAACATTGGACCCATTCATTGCTCATTGTGCGGGGTCACTGCAGGATGACATTTGTGATGGGCGTATTGGAAGTTCCATGACATTTCAAGAGAGTTCCAACAAAGATTCTATAGATGGCAATGACGAATGATGACAATGAGACATCCATTATGAATGTTGATGCAAACATAGATGATCTCAAAGATTATGTGGGGACATCAAACATTATCAAGTATTGAAACCCTCTAATATTGTCAAGGCATATCTCTAGTCTAACCATGTCAAATTTTTACGCATACAGGCACATATTGAAGCAATTTCAATGTTGGCCCCATTCACTACTCACTGTGCGGGGTCGATGGAAGACATTTGTGATGGGTATATTGGAAGTTCCATGACATTTCAAGAGAGTCCTGACAAAGATTCTATAGAAGGGAATGACAAATGATGACAATGAGACATGCATGATGAACGTTGATGCAAATGTGGATGATCTCAAATATTATGTGGGTACATTAGACATCTTTGATTATTGAAACCCTCCCATACCATCAAGGCATGTGTCTAGTCTAACCATGTCAAATTCTGATGCATACAGGCACAGATTGAAGAAATTTCAATGTTGGCCCCATTCATTGCTCACAATGCGGGGTCGGTGGATGAAATTTGTGATGGGTGTATTGGAAGTTCCATGACATTTCAAGAGATTTCCAACAAATATTCTACATATGGAAATGATGAATGATGACAATGACACATCCATTATGAACGTTGATCCACACATGGAAGAACTCAAAGATTACGTGGGAACATCATACATCCTTGAGTCTTGAAACCCTCCCATACTTTCAAGGCATGTGTCTAGTCTAACCATGTCAAATTTTGATGCATATAGGCACATATTGAAGAAGTTTCAATGTTGGGCCCATTCACTATTCATTGTGCAAGGTCGGTGGAAGACATTTGTGATGGGTGTGTTGGAATTTCCATGACATTTCAAGAGATTTATAACAAAGATTCTACATATGGAAATGATGAATGATGACAATGTGACATGGATGATCTCAAATATTATGTGTTGGGTCGATGGATATCATTAATCCCTTGACCAAATATAATCCTTGAGAAATTAACCATTAAACTACCTAACCCCTAAACCCTAAATCCCTTATCCCTTGACCCTTAATCATTTAAACTTTAACCCCTAATCCCTTAACCCTTAATCACTTAAACTTTAACCCCTAATCCCTTAACCCTTAATCCCTAGACCCCAAATCCCTAAATCCCATGATCCCCAAATCCCTTATCCACTTAACCCACAAAAACTCAACAAATTAACTATTTAGGCACATTAGGCGTTAAATTGTAAGCCAAATAGGAAGCCAAACTAGAAGCTAAAAAGGAAGCTAAACTGGATGCTAAACAAGAATTTGAACTGGAAGCTAAAGTAGAAGCTAAACTAGAAGTTAAAATCGAAGCTAAATTCAAAGCTACACTTGGCGCTAAATAGGGTGCAAAATTGGGCGCTAAAGAAGACAATAAATCAGGTGTTAAGTTAGGCACTAATAGCGCCTATTTTAGTGTCGAATTTTGTTGCTCGATGCAAATAATGCCCAAAATAGTGCCATCACAATAAATAGCATTGACTTTTGAAAAAAAGTGGAGAAAAATACATTAAAACAGACAGTGGAAGCAAAAAAGGGAGATAAAAGGGAAACTAATCACAGGGATTTGTTGTAGTGTTAATGGGCTCATTGAGGAAGAAGTGTACATAGAGCGAGAAACCTCAAGGCATTGAGGTAAGTGGGAAGGATCCCCATGTGTGCAGGCTTATATATATTTGTATGGACTTAAGAATATATTATAGGATCAATGGAGATCTACAGATAATGGGATTCACCAAAAGTGAGGCATATCCTAACTTATATTATATATTTGTTTATACTAATCTACTCATTTTGGTGTTGTATGTAGATGACTTGTTTCTGATAGGTGCAGATAATGAAAATCAGACATGGCAGTTGAGTTTGAGATGAAGGACATCAACATGATGCATTACTTCTTTGGATTGGAGGTTTGGCAGATACCACGGGAGATTTTACTTGGGCAACATAAGTATTTAGTTCAGATCCTGAAGAGGTTTTGGATGGAGGAATGCAAACCTATGGTCACACCTATGATCACTAATCTAAAGAAGTTGACAACTTTAGATTCATAGTTGGTGGATCTCACGTTGTACAGGTAGCTGATAAGTTCTTTGATATATTCGTTCAACAACAAGCCATATATATATTTTGTAGTGAAGTCCATGGTGGATCCAAGGCAGGAGCATTGCGTAGAAACAAAACATGTGCTTAGATATTTGAGAGGCGTCATGGAGTATGGTATGAGATATATTGAAGATGGTAAAGTGAAGTTGTAGGGGTATACAGACTCAAATTGGGCAGGTAGTGCAACAAATAGGAAGAGCACCTCACAGTGTTTCTTTAGCATGGGATCAGTGATGATATCCTGGTTCAGTAGGAAGTAGACTTATGTGGCACTTATCTTAGTAGAGAAATAATATATGGCAACGAATACGGAGAATTGTGAGGCCATTTGTCTTTGCAAGTTACTTGCATAATTTTTTGATCAATAGTTGGATCCCACGGTCATTTACTGTGATAATCAGAGTTGTATCAAATTCTCTGAGAATATAGTGTTTCATGATATGTCCAAGCATAGAAAGATTATATATCACTTCATATGAGATAGGGTTCAAAAAGGAGTAATGAAGCTTCAGTATATTCCCATGGATCAACAACTAGTTGATATTCTGATCAAGTTCTTGGCAAAAGGGAAGTTTGAGACATTTAGAGACAAACATGGATTGGTGTAGAATTCATTCCTCGCTAAGAGGGAGTGTTGAGAATTATAGCTCGAACAAGAAATTTTGTATAGGTTTTGTATGAACGTACGAGAAATAGTTTGAGATATTTTATTCTATTTTCGAATATTGATTCTATTTTGGAAAAGTAAATTCTATCTTATAATTACTTTAGTTAAAAAGTGAAAGTCTTATTTTTAGTAGTTGAGTCTAAAAAGTGTATTTCATGCATGCATGACTTAGACTAGGAGTAATCTTATAAATATATTAGGGTTTTGGTCTCAGTTGAAACTATAACGATAGGTCAAGATAGAGAGTTTAGAAACACAAGAGAACACTTTAATATATTGAGCAACAAAGAAGGAGAGAGAGGAAGCATGTCATTTCTGATAGCACGCACTCCTGTGCAGCAGTTTGTACAACGTACAAAACAGTTCCATAGAGTCATACACAAGTCATTACAATCCTACAACCATAGTTTTATTATTTTTCATAGCCGTACAATTAGTACAAACACATTGTACTTCCCTAGTAGGTTGGTTCACTGAGTTTGAGGTGTTTTTTGGTATCTGTGCAATGTTGTTTTTTGGGCAGCTTGTGGAGGTTTCCTTGTAAGTTTTCTGAAGGAATGAAAATCATTTATTGAAGGAGTAATTAACTTGTGTGTGAAATTAATTTTTGTGCTTCCGCTATGTGATTTCCAACTATAGTGTGATAAATCGATGGTTTGAAATTTATTTCTGCAATAATTAAATTCAACAGTCTACTTTTTTGATTGAGATCATAAGGAATTTAGTTACCTAGGGGTTATAAATTTTCACATGTTCAAGAGGTCAAACGAATGATAGAATAATCATGCAAGAGGAATTCATCAAGAGGTCAAATGAATGATTGAATAATCCTCCAAGTGGTGCACCCTCCTAGAATCATCCAAAAGAATTAATAAAATAACCCAAGAGAATTGTGTCCTCCTAGAATATGGCCCCACATGTGAGAGAAACAAGAAGATAAGGAGGGTTCTCCTCAATCCACATGAAAATAGCCTCCTCCATCATAGCACGTGTGATCTCCAAGGTGATGAAAAGTCAATCAAGTAATAAAATAATACAATGACTCAAGTACCAAGTCAAATCAAGCTCAACAAAATCCCCAAAAAAGGGGGCTTCCCCATCTAAGTAATGAAATATCAATATAATAGGATTGAACCTCAACATATGTGTCAATCAAGTGAGTTCCCCACTCAAAACCATCACCACCATGTAACAAACTCATAACAAACATGAAACCAAGCCAAAAATCCAAGGTGCTCTAGCAAGGAACCTCCAGATGCTCAGACTGAAGTTAAATGAAGCTATATATGGATAAATCAACATCAGTATGAGCACCAATGGTAGTTCTCCATCAAAGTGGAATCTCAACATCATAATAAATTGATCTAGCCACCATGAAACCCTAAACTGCTTAGGGTGTTCATGCTAGAAGACCTCCATTATAGGAAACAATATCAATACACCTCTAAATCATGTTGGAATCATGAAATAATGGTCAATGATGCTAAGCATTCCATCCATATGTGATGCAAAACATACAAATGTTCCATCCTCATGTCAAATAATACCAATATACTATGGAAATCATCTACTATATAATTTGTGTATCCTCAACATATAAATCAAGTCCCATTTCCAACATATCACCATAACATCGAATGACATCATAATAACTTTGATTCTTAGAATCAATTGGAAAATAAATCCTACTAGTCTATAGGGGTATAAACATTTTCACTAACCACTTTCCTCTAAACATCACACACCCACTACTGAAATAATGGTCAGTAATACTAGGGAAAATGAGTGTGTTCATAAAATAACCCTCAATTGCATCTAAAAATTGAATCACCTATGTCATCAAGAAATGTCTACTAAGTGCAACTGGGACATGTTGAAATACCCTCATATAGCACGAGAGGTAACAACTGGCTCCAACATGGGGACATGTACTTTGGAAGAGAGTGCATGAGAAATCTATTATTTTTAATAGTACATGATACAACTGAACATGAAAGAGATGAGATACATATGATAGGGTGAGACTCTCACCCCAACACACCACATAATAATACAACAGAAATAAAAAGAAGATGCACAAGATTACGTGTGATGTCAAAAATGACCCTAGAACATAGATGGATCCAAATGCTAAATAATGCGTGGAATAGAGTAACTAGTTTAATCTATTGCTCATAAGAGGTTATTCATTCTTTTCTAAATCTACTTTACAACACTAATTTACATTAGAAAAATAAAGCTCGAGAATATTCCCACTTACGGGAAACTACAAATTTTCTCAATTCAGGTGGTTGAGATAGAAAAAATTTGCTCTGGTTTTGTCTTCAATTCTAAAAGGACCTGTTATCGCACAAATTATAGATTTGGCAAAGCATGACCCAATCCAAAATATGGAGATAATTGTGGGAGAGTCTACCCACTATCACCTTAGATAAATCGTCCCCTCCCTTTAGTGAAGGAGAAATCCTACACAAAGGGGGGAATCTCGAGTGACCCTAGGGGGAAATGAGATGGAAAGTGGTGTTATGGAAGTGATACCCCTATAGGTCAAACTACTAAGTGGAAAGTGGCTTGGAAACATGTCTCAGAGAAGGTTAATGTTTTCCAAGTGCTCAAGTACCCGCGAAAGATTGTTGTACCTTCCCGAGACATAAGAAGTGACAAGTATACAAGCTCAAAGATTAAGTGGAAAAGAAAGTTAATATCTATGTCCCAAACTACATCAGTAAACAAGAGTATATATCAGAAAATAATAAATCTAATTAATGCATATTTAACCACTAAAAGCATCAAATATTTATTGAGAAATGAAGCATAAAACAAGTAGATTAGTTCCCAATACTTTAGCACAAACTTTAGTGGTATTACAGGGCTATTGTATGATGTTTTCAGAGTATGTTTGTAACATCCAAATATCTGTAGCAAATATTTTCTACAGAAGCAAGTTTCAACCATGAGAACAAGCAAGTAATCCAAACAAAAGTTCACCAATTAGCAGTAGAATGATAGTAATGGATTACTAGCAAATTTTCATGGTTGAAATGCAAGTTAAATTCAAAGATATAGAGTAGTTAGCTCCATCCCTAATGGATGTAGCTTTAAGTTATGACAGAAATAAGTTATCCTTGGAAAAATAAGATGTGCTAGTCTCTCAACCATGTTATTAGAGCATAGAATTGATTCCACTTCAAACAATTTGAAAATCTCGTAAAATCATGTTACCCAATACAAGAAATTTTATTTCTCCAATGCAAAATTCATATTAGTTCCTTTAAAATATTGGGTAAATGGAGTCTTGTATGTAAGAGTTATATCCACAATATCCCTATGGGTGTGATCCCGTTTACTCCCTAGGGCATGCAAATCAAACTTAGGTAAATCTAGGAGGGTGTACACCCTTGTACTCCTCCTAGCAACCTTGTCCAAAGTTGACTTATCAACTAGCAATGAGATGAAGCTTGATGGAGGGTGTATGCAATTATACTCCTCCTAGGGTTTCAACCAATAAAACTATGAAATAAGCAAGAAGAACTAACAAATTGCATATTTTTCTTGCTGATTCCAAGAGAAATGCAATATAAAACCCTAGTTCACCAATCAATGTCCATTCATAAGAAAGAGAAGTAGTATCCAAGAGGTATGCACCACCTCAACTCCACAATAAACCAAGAGAAATCACAAAAAGACATTTGCATAAGAGAGAGAGATCCAAATTTCCTAAAGAGCGCACACAGTTCAGCCAAGTATCCTTCTCCAAATGGGAGAGCTATGATTAAAATGAAATAGAAATGAGCCTTATTTATAGAAAACTCCTAAAAAGTGTTTGTCCACTTAATTTAGGGTAAAACAAAAAATAAGGGAGACATTTCCCTTTATTTTTCCCCTTTACAATATTAAATTCAAATCTAACTTAAAAATTGTACATAAGAAACCCTAAAGATGACATCAACCCTCTCTAGGGTGACGTTTCAGCACTTCTATAAAGTCGTTTGAGCTTGGAGGTGAAACGTTGGGCCTAAAAATGCCTCCCTCTCATGTGCTAGGCTCTCATCCATCAATCCAAGGCTTCTCTCCATCTAAATTCCAAGTTTCAATCAAGTCAACACCACCACCAAAACCCTAGCCCTAGGGTGACGTCAAGCCCTCCAAAGTGGTGTTTTGACCTCCAAAGGAAAATTGTTGGGCTTGTAGGGGCTAGGTGAGATCTTTCATGGTGTATTTAAAGCCTCCAAAGGTTTTCATCATCATCCAATGTGCCTTCCATGGTATATATCCTTTGGGCTTCATGCCCCAAGGAAGCCCAAGCTAAGATTATTCTTCCAAAATTGTCCACTCGGCAAGGCCCTGCAAAGACAATGAATACACCCTCCAAGGATCTCAAGTAAAATGCATCATGATAATTAAATAAAATCAATAAAAGAGTCACGTAAGCATTTTCATCACAAACCACCTCACCAAATTAAACAAGTGCTCAAAGACCCTATGCAACTTGCCAAGTTTAGGTAAGGGAGGGTTGACAAAGTGACCTATTGGGTGAATCATTCCCTAAGTCAAGGAGTGTTTTCCAGGTGGACCCCCCCTCTAATCCATGTGGAGAATATGAAGTGGATGGGGGAAAGAATTTTGGGCATGGGGTTCATGACATATAAGGGATCGTAGTGTCTCATTTATGGGTGCCTTTGTATAGGGTGTGTTGCATCTTCATTTTCAATGCATCATTTTTCCAAGCCCATTTAATGTTGTTAATTAATTAAGGTCCAGAAAAAATTGGTACTCCCTATGGGGTAATATATATCTTGGGGGGTAGTACCATAGTGTCACTTCATGGAAAAGGTACACAAAGTTCCATGGGGGGTAAAGTCTAGCTTGTAACGTACTTGTATATATCCCTCAACAAGTGGGACATTTATATATATGTTTTTTCTTTTGCAAGTCTTTGAATTTTTTAGGAGAAACATTTCATTGTTTTGAAGACCCATTTTGGGTGAGCATTTGGAAGGTATTTATTTGTATTCTATATTTTTCCAGTTACATTCCCTTTGGGCCTTCAACCCCTTCTTCCCATGAAATGAGGGACAAACCCTTCTTGGGTCAGTACACCCAAAAATCCCAAACGATAAGGAGGTGAGGGGATGAAGTGTGGAAAGTGGTAAGTATGATCGGGAATGACATGATGACTTGTTAATGGGACCTCCCAGTAGTGACTGAAACCCCACCCACTCTCTAGGACTACACGACCTCTCAGTCTAGGATCGATTAACTTCAGGAACTGAATTAGCTCTCAGGACCCTACTGAACCCTTAAAACAATTCTCACAGGTCCTAAGTCCTTCTTATCAAATGAAAAATATACTTTTCAAGGTCCCATGGGAAATCGCAAGTCCTCAAGGGACCATGGGCCAAAACTCATGGGCTAAATCTCCAATCTCCAAAGAATTCAGGACTTTGGAACTCCTGGACTTTGAGAGTTTCAACAAACTCACACCACATTCCTCCCGAACGTCAGATTCATGAACTTCTGAATCAAAAGGCGAACCAATCAATGACCCTTGTGTCACGCCGAGATCTATGACTCTGAAATTCTTCAGGATTTTAGGCTTCGATGATTCTTCCCACTCCAACACTCTATGCTCCCAGAGAGTCGGTCTCCAAATCAGATTGGACGATTCTCGTTCCTTCACAAATCAACGACTTAACCTTGATTCGCATCTTCGAGCTTCAGGAATTTTTGAAGAACCACTTCACGTATCTCCTGGAGTATTAAATCTTTGGATATTGAGATCTACTACCATGCCTCTCCCGTTTATCAGTGGTGGAGATCTACTTCTCTCTTCGAAGATTTGGGGGATTGTCAACCCTTCACAATCACGTCCCCTTTCTCCTGGATGGTTGGTCTTCTAGACTCAATAATGCACTGACATGTGTCCACTAAACTCAAGGCTCCAGATGGGTTTCAGGCTTTGGAACTTCATGAGTTCCAACTCCTATGCCTCCTCAAATGAATTTTTCTGAACTCATGAAGTCCAAAGGAATTTTGGTGGTAAATTTCATGCTACTTTCCCAGATCTAGCGTCTAGGAAAGGCCTGGTCTTTCCATGAGTGGATCTCATCTGCTCATCCTCCCAACTAATAAACTCCTCCTTTTTCTAAGGATCTTGGTCACTATCCCTCCTTAGCTTGCCCAAGTGAGAAAACTTGAACCTCTACGACTTCTTTTTCACTCCTCTGAACACTTTACCACTTCAGACTCAAAAGGTTTTCTAAGTCACTCTCGTGTGTCTCTGGTGCATGTTCACCTTGAAACTTTGAAGTTCCTTGAGAAAAATTTTCGTGCACTCCTTGCGCTCTCCAGACTTACACTCTCCAACACTCCAACTGAGTGCAGGCCCAATGCACACCTTGCACGAGTTTGTTCTCAAACTCTACTCTCCTCTAAGAAACTGTGCACTCATTGCACTTCCTCTGCAAAGTTTCACGTTATCTCTTTTGAGCTTCTGATTCAAACTTGACTCGGTCTTCGCACACCTTACGGGCATTGTGCACTCCTTGCACCTGAGCTCTCAGAAGAGAAACAATTGAAAATTAAAGAAACATTAACAATTCCTCTGTATAACTAATAAATGCATACATATGAACATAATCAACCACAACAAGCAAATAACACAACATTTACTCAATAAAATCAGAAATAAGTAACACCATGCATTTGGAATCAAACCTTTTCTGCTTGTATTCATTCAGCAAAATATGTACATGGACTCATACAGTGCTCAACAACTCTCTATAATAACCAACAACAATAACAATTGTCTTCAACAACAATAATAAGATACAACAACAATAATAAGCTACAACAACCTCATTTGGGCATAGTTTACATATATTTATACATGAGGAGCTTCTCGAGCCTTCCCTCTAGACTACCTTAGTGCTATCCTATCACAATTAAAACATTCATCTACTAAGTCCTATTACAATGAATTAGAATTTACAACTAGATAAGAGATGAGCTCAAAATCTGTACAATCCTATAGATAATTAAGGCGATTACAATCTATGGCAATCTTATACAATGGCTCAAGCCTCCAAATATTAAAAATTCTTTGATTACAATGTTTCAAAATTTAAGATGATGCACCCTCCTTGGAATCAAAACCAACTTTAAATGTGTGCATTGGGCACTGAGTATTCCTCCACTCGGCCTCCTTTGGTGTTGATGGTGATGCTCTTGCATCATGCTCCTCTGGAAAAAAGATTCATGGGCTCCTGTATTGTTTTTTCATGTCTCTGAATATCAGGTTTAGTTACCCAACTAGCATCCTCTACTGGGTGATCTTTCCACTTCACCAGGTACTCAAAATAAGTCTTCCTCCTAGTCTTCTTACCAATCATTTGATCTAGAATTTTCTCCATCTGTGGATTTTCTGTTGTGGGAATATGCTTCTCCCACTGGATCTCCTTCTGATCATTTGATTCTCTTGTATCATCCATCATGTAAGGTACAGGTCTACAACATTAAATATTGGTGATATTCCAACATTTTCTAGAAGCTCAATTTCAGAAGCATTGGCAGCAAAATTTTTGAAGATTCTACATGGTCCTATATTCTTCATCTTTAGTTTGTTACACATTCCTCTAGGGAACCTTTCCTTCCTCAAGTGTGATAAAACTTGATCTCCATCCTCGAAATGAATCTCTCTTCTTCTCTGATCAATGCGACTCTTGTACTTCTGACTGTTATCCTGTAAATGTCCCTTTATTTGATCATGTAGCTTATGCATCTCTATAGCAAATTCTTATTCTCCTGCACTTCAGAATTCATCATGTCCTAAATTTCTTAACTCTGAAATTTCTCTCGGATGCATTCCATACACTATATGAAATGGACTCTTTCCAGCTTTTGTTTGGTGAATCATTGTATGTAAACTCTGCTTGGGGAAAAATTTGATCCCACTAATTGTAATGTTCAGTGACCAAACTCCTCAATACATTTCCTAAACTCTGATTTACCACCTCAGTCTATCCGTCTGTCTAAGGGTGATATGTTGAATTGAAGGACAAGTTCATCCCTAGATTCTCCCACATATTTCTCCAAAAATGTCCCACGAATTTGGTATATGTGTCTGAGACTATACTTCTGGGAAATCCATGTAATATCACAACCTCCTTGAACAAAAAAATGGCTATGTGAGTAGCATCACTAGTTTTATGGTATGGTATGAAATGTGCCATTTTTGAAAATCTGTCAACCACTACAAATATAGAATCACCCCCCCTCTGGGTTCTTGGTAATCCCAACACAAAATCCATGCTTATGGCATCCCATGACCTATCTAGAATAGGAAATGACTGATACAGACCAATGTTTTGTTGTTTCCCTTTAGAATACTGGAAGACTCTACATTTGTCCATGAATTTATTCATGTTGGACCTCATACCTAGCAAATGGTACAAAGAACTCAGTTATGCATAAGTCTTATCATGGCCTAAATGTCCATCCAATCCTCCACTATGATTTTCTTTTAACGGATTGTCTCTCATTAAGCATTTCCGAATACATAATTGGCTTCCCTTGAACAATAGTCCATCCTGGATCGAGTATTCCATCCATTGACTTATGTCCCTTAGCAAATGGTTTTCACATGCTTCGTAAGCCTCCTTGAAATTTGGATCTTCTCGATACATCTCCTTAAGGTGTTCAAAACCTAAGGTCTCCACTTCGAATTCCTGCATAATCAGACATCTCCTGCTCAAAGCACCAACAACTTTGTTAGTGCTACCACTAATGTGATTACTAACAAAAGTAAAATTATGCATGAATTCTACCCATTTAACATGTCTTTGGTTCAACTTCTGATGTCTGGTTATGAACTGTAAAGCATGATTGTCACTGTACAAAACAAACTCCTTCGGAAGAATGTAATGCCTCCATTTTTCAGATCTTGTATTACAACATAAAACTCCTTTTCATACATTGAGTACTTAATCTTAGTGTCATTCATCTTCTCACTGAGATAAGAAATGGGCTAATTGTCTTGGCTCAATACTGCACCAATATCTATTCCACTTGCATCGCGTCTCACTTGAAATGTCTTCTTGAAATCTGGTAGAACCAAAATCGGTTGTTCTTTTATCTTCTCCTTCAATACCCTGAATCCTTTTTTATCTTTTGTTGTCCAATTAAAGGATCTGTGCTTTTTCTTTACAATGTCCGGTATGGGTGCACAAATGCTATTGAAATTCCTGATGAACTTCCTATAAAAACTTGTTAATCCATGAAAACTTCTTACCTCAAACACGCTTCTTGGAGAAGGCCATTCTCTGATTTCCCTCACCTTCTCTGGATCCATCTTCAACTCGTTTGAAGAGATCACAAAACCCAAGTATGTGAGTTTTGTCTTCATGAAAGAACATTTTTTTTATATTTATCAGTAGCTTCTCCTGCTGCAATCTCCTCATCACTAGTTTCAAGTGCCTCAAATGTTCTCCTTTAGTCTTACTAAAAATTAAAATGTCATCTAAATACACACTTACAAAATTACCAATGAAATCCTTGAGTACTTCATTCATTAATCTCATGAATCTTCTCAGGGAATTTGTTAAGCCAAACAGCATAACAAGCCACTCATGCAATCCTTCATTCATCTTGAATGTTGTCTTCCATTCATCTCCTTCTCTCATTCTTATATGATGATAGCCACTCTTCAATTCTATCTTGGAAAAATAATTGGCTCCACTCAAGCAATCCAACAAATCATCCATTATGGGTAAAGGAAATCTATACCTAATGGTTATCTTGTTGATGGCTCTAGAATCTCTACACATTCTCCATCCTCCATCTTTCTTTGGACTTAACACAGTTGGTACTTCTCATGGACTCAAGATTTCTCTGACCAAACCTTTATCCAACAACTCTTGGAATTGATTCTTGACCTCTTCATTCTCTTGAGGTGTCAACCTGTATGTTGCTTTGTTTTGAAAACTTGCTCTTGGAATAATGTCAATGTGATGAATGATACTCTTAATGGGTGGTAAAGAACGAGGTAATTCATCCACCATGATGTCAGCAAACTCATCTATCAATTTTTGAATCTCCGTAGGAAAATCATCCATAGAAGTGTTTGTAAGGATGACTCTGGGCTTCCTCACCACAACAAACTGCATCTCTTGTTTCTTCTTGACTTCATTCAAGAGTTCCTTCCCACTCATGAGAAGTATGCTCAGAATAGCTTCTTCCTTGACTCATTTTTCTTCTATTGGCAGTAACATATGCTTATGACCATTCTTCTCAAGGGTGTAAGTGTTTTTCCTTCCATCATGTGTGACATTTATGTCATATTGCCACGGTCTTCCCAAAAAAACATGGCAAACATCCATGGGTATGACATCACACATAATCTCATCTCTATAGCCTCCTATCTTAAACTCGACTTTACACTGTCGTCTTACCATCACTTGGAGTCCTTTATGCAACCATGATACTTTGTACGGGGTTAGATGTGCATTTGTCTCCAACTCCACCTTTTCCACCATTTCTGTGGATACCAGATTATCAGTGCTCCCACTATCTATGATCACCTTGCATACCATGTCCTTGGTATTGCAAGAAGTCCTGAAAAAATTGTTCCTCTGGACTGGCTCCTTTACTTATTTCTCTGGTTTGATGATAACTTTCCTCATCATGAGGGATATTCCATATTTTGTTGTTTCTTCCTCCACATTCCTCTTCCGTGCTTCAGAAATGTGAGCTTCTCCATCTTTCTTTTTCTCAGCACATTCCCAAGACATATTCCATGTCTTTCCACAAGAATAAAATTTCACTTATTCTCCTCTGCCTCTTCCTCTTCCTCGAGAAAAATAGTTTCTTCCACCATAGTGTCCACCTCTAGAACTTCCTCCTCTTTTTTTCTGGTTGTGATACTTCTCAGCCTCAGCTTTGGGTTTCTAGAACTTCTCTCGGGAAATTCCTCTGCCTCTATTTGGAGTTTTCCGTCTGTTTCACTCACTTTGTTTTCTGGCCAACTTTTCCTCTAATTTTAGTACCACCTGATAATCATCCTCTTCAGTTCTTATTGTTATCATATTGATCTCATATTGAATCTCATACCTCACGCCATTTATATACCTTGCAGTTTTTTATTCATCGTTCTCTCGATGACCTTCTCTGATGTTTAGCCTGTAAAATTCTCGAGTGTACTCCTTCATTGACAAGCCCTTTTGTCTTAGGTTTTGTAATTTCCTAAACAGATTTATCTTATAGTCTTTAGGTATGAATTTAGATTTTAATTTAGCTACCATTCTATCCCAACTTTTTATTTTGGACTTAGCTTTGCATCTTATGTCATCTTGCAATTTTTCCCACCACAACGCTGCATGTCCCTTCAATCTGGTAACAACATGCTTCACTTTATTTTCATCATCAATCTCCTCATAATCAAATTACTTGTCCAAAGTACTTATCCAATCCAGGAGATCTTCAACATATAAGTTTCCTTTATACATTGGGACTTCTATTTTTTCTCTAGCTCCCATTTTGACAATAGCTCTCAACAGTCACTCTTCTGCAACTCCTTCTGCTTCAACATATTCACTCTCACCCTCACTGATGTCACCATCATCAAGTTATCTCCTCTGCATTGTCTCCATGGGATATAATCTTGCACAGAGTCGCCTCATCTCTTCTTCCATTATTGGATTTGCTACAGGTATGTCCCTACATCTCCTTGGCGGCATGGTTCCAAGTTCTTCTTCACACACATAGCATAATTTGGGCTCTGATACCACTTGATGGTATCAGACAAAAACGTATATGTTCTCTGATACCACTTGATGCAAACCCCACCCACTCTCTGGGTTTTCATGACCTACTGTTCTAGGATCGTTTAACTTTAGGAGATGAATTAGCTCTCAGACCCCTACTGAGCCTTTAAAACAATTCTCACAGGTCCTATGTCCTTCATCTTGAATGAAAAATCTGCTTTTCGAGGATCCCTAGGCACTTGCACTTCCTCAAGGGATCGTGGGTCAAAAATCATGGATAAATCTCTAATCTTTGAAGAATTTGGGACTTCGAAACTCCAGGACTTCGGGAGTTTCAACAAAATCACACCGTGTTCCTCTCGAACATCGGATTCACGAACTTCTTAATCAGCAGGTGAACCAATCAACGGCCCATATGTCATGTCGAGATCTATGACTCTGAATTTCTTCTGGATTTTAGGCTTCAGTGATTCATCCCCCTACAACACTCTATGCTCCTAGAGAGCCAGGTTAGAATAAGATCGGATGGTTCTCATTCCTTCACAAATCAACGACTTAACCTTAATTCACAGCTCTAGGCTTTGAGACTTTTCAAAGCACCACTTCACGGATTTCCCAGAGTATTGAATCTTTGGATCTTGAGATCTACTGCCACACGTCTCTTGTTTGTCAATGGTGGGGATCTACTTCTTTCTTCATGGCTTCGGGGGATTTTCAACCCTTCATAATCATGTCCCCTTCTCCCGGATGGTCGGTCTTCCAGACTCGACAATGCACTGACACGTTTCCACTGAAATAAACACTCCATATGGGTTTCAGACTTAGAAACTTTAGGAGTTATGACTCCTGCACCTCCTCGAATGAATGTTTTTGAACTCGTGAAGTTCGAAGGACTTTTGGTGGTAACTTTCGAGATTATTTCCCAGATATAGTGGCTAGGAAAGGCATGGTCTCTCCAGGAGTGGATCTTGTCTACTCGTCCTCCCAACCAATAAACTCCTCCTTTTCCTAAGGATCTTGGTCATTATCCCTCTTGAGCTTGACCAAGCGAGAAAATTTGAACCTCTGCATCTTCTTTTTCACTCCTCTGAACACTTTACCACTTCAGACTCAAAAGGTTTTCTAAGTCACTCTCGCGTGTCTCTGGTGCCTATTCACCTTGAAACTTTGAAGTTCCTTGAGAAAAAATTCCGCGGACTCCTTTGAACACTTTACCACTTCAGACTCAGAAGGTTTTCTAAGTCACTCATGCGTGCCTCTGGTGCCTATTCACCTTGAAACTTTTAAGTTCCTTGAGAAAAAATTTCACGCACTCCTTGTGCTCTCCAAACTTAGAATCTCCAACACTCCAACTGAGTGCAGGCCCAATGACACCTTGCACGAGTTTGTTCTCAAACTCTACACTCCTCTGAGAAATTGTGCACTCCTTGCACTTCCTCTACAAAGTTTCATGTTATCTCTTTTGAGCTTTTGATTCAGACTCGACTTGACCTTCGCAAACCTTGCGGGAACTATTCACTCCTTGCACCAAATCTCTCATAAGAGAAACAATTGAAACTTTAAGAAACATTAACAATTCCTTTGTCTAACTAAGAAATGCATACATATGAGCATAATCAACCACAACAAGAAAATAACACAACATTTACTCAATGAACTCAGAAATAAGTAACACCATGCATTTGGAATCAAACCTTTTCTGCTTGTATTCATTCAGCAAAATATGTACATGGACTCATACAGTACTCAACAACTCTTTATAATAACCAACAACAATAACAATTGTCTTCGACAATAATAATAAGATACAACAACAATAATAAGCTACAACATCTTCATTTGGGCATAGTTTACATATATTTATACACGAGGAGCTTCTCGAGCCTTTCCTCCAGACTACCTTAGTGAAATCCCATCACAATTAAAAAATTCATCTACTAAGGCCTATTACAATTAATGATCATTTACAACTAGATAAGAGTTGAGCACGAAATTTGTACAATCCTGCAGATAATTAAGGCAATTACAATCTCTAGAAATCTTATACAATGGCTCAAGCCTCCAAATATTAAAAATTCTTTAATTACAATGTTTCAAAATTTAAGATGATGCGCCCTGACTTGTACCTCACCATAATACCTGACTTGTACTTCATAGGGAAACACCCAATGTCTTATGGAAGCAAGTTTATGTGGTGGATACCGTCGTGATGAATATGAGATATGTGGTGGTGAGGAGGGCCTCTGTCTATGCAAGTGGACGCTATCAACCATCTCTCTCTCAGTACTCCATGTCTGCAACTTGAGGGCCTCAAGACATCATCTCCTTAGTTATCCCTAGTACTTCTATTAGGGACATACATGGTTGTACTAGATGATTCTTCCCATAAATTTATGGGTAAGTCATGTTCATGGATCATTGTTTTAGCTTCTTCTACGATAGATCTGTTCTTTCTCTCTACAACCCCATTCTGCAGGGGGTTATAGGGATTTGTCAATTCCCTCTTAATCCCTGCTTCTCTGCAAAATTATTTAAACTCGTTTTAGGTGTATTCACCTCCATTATTTGATCTCAAGATATTAATATTTCTTCCAGAGATATTTTCCACTAAACCTTTAAATTCTTGAAACTCACTGAAAATTTCATCTTTCTCTTTCAAGAAGTAGATCCATGTCTTACATGGGTAATTATCTATGAAAATAACATATTATAAAAAGTTACCTAGGGATGGCACTATCATCTATTTGCATACATATGAATGTATGATTTCCGAGATCCCTTTGGATCTATTGTCACTACTTGAAAAGATTCCCTTTGCATTCTTTCCAAGTGCACATCCTTTGCATACACCATCATGTTCTACCTGTATATTTGATAGACCTATAACCATCTTTCTCAATACTAGTAATGATTTGTAATTTAGGTGAGAAATCATTTGGTGCCATAGCTCACTAGAGATAACGTTGTTGTTTACAAGGGCTTGTTCTTGGTGTTTCTTCAATTTATACAATCCTCCCTCTCGGACACCAATCATGGTAGCAAAATCTATGCTTGAACTCTTGGGCCATAGAAGGACTTGGCCATCCAAAAAATCTACCCTGGAACCTTTATCTTCTAAAATAGAAATAGAAAGAAGATTCTTCTTGAGGCCTTGTACAAACAATACATATTAATTGAGATAGAATTACCTTAATCAAGTTGGTAAGAAGCTTCTCCTACTCCTTTGACTGCCTGTCTAGAATTATCCTCAAGCTTCACTTGAAGGGATGAACTATTCTCTGTCAATTTTGTATGGGAACCTCTAAACCCAGTCATGTTCTTAGAAACACCACTATCCACGAGCCAAATATCACTTTCTTGAGTGATAGTACATGTGAGGGTTGAAACAAATACATGTTCTTCATCCTTTGATTCCTTTGTCTTTTTCTGGGGTGTGCACTCTTCCATGTATGTTGCATGTGCATGTTGCTTTCTTCCTTCATTTTTATGAGGACAATGAAATGCATAATCTCCCATCTTCTTGCAACTGTAGCAAATGATTTTTGGCATATCCTTCTTATAGCATGGTATTTTGGTTTTCTTCGAACTGACATCTCTCCTTTCCTTCCTTTTCTTCACATGAGCAGAAAGATCTTGGTTTTCCTCATCATTTGTCTTCTAATATTTGTATATCAACCTAGATTCTTCTTGGGTACAGTCTATCCACAACTTATCAAACTTGGAAAATTTACTTCTAGTGCAAATTCCTTGAAAAAATGGGTCCCGAGAAGAGGTAAATCCATTAAGTGTAGTAGTTACAAGCTCTGCATCATCCATGGAGTCTCTAATGGCTACTAATTGGTCCTTGATCTGTGAAATTCTCATGAAGTAGTTGGAGATGGCTTCTAACTTGTTCATCATTACGTTTTTAAGTTGATGCCTTAGTGTTAGATTTTGGTCAGTATTCTTGATTTCATATTATCTAGTTAGGGAATCAAACATTTCCTTTGGTTTCTTCAATTCTGATACACTAGGTATCAAATGGTACTTAATTGAGTCTATCAAGATCCTCTTGGCCTTGACTTCATTCTTCTTGAATTTTGCTTTGGCTTCTTCTTCTTCTAGTTCTGGAAGCACCTTCTTGACATGATCCAACAACTCAGTTCTCTTCTATAATGAGGAGTACCCTACTCTTCCAATATCTGAAATTTTATGCTCCATCCAATCTATCCTCAACTCTCATACTGGAAATCATTTTCGTTGGTAGAAACCCTAGATCTAAAAATTTGCAAAATTTCAAACTTCACTAAATTGCAATTTGAGTGTTGTAGGGGGTGCTCTAGGGTTGGGGGAATTGCTATAAAGTGGAATTAATCCCAACAACTTGGAACAAGTGCTCAACGATATTGACAGAAAAATTATGCAGCTGCAAATCTTAAGATATTTCCTTCCATCTATTAGACTGTCTTGAAGGTAACTAGCTCTGAAACCATGTTAGATTTTCTTAATTTTTTTAGAGAAATAGATTTACCAGTGTTATTAGATCTTATTTTACATTAACAATTATATGAATTACTTAAAATATGAGAAACATAAACATGCATAAGAAGACACAAGATTTTATCTTGGGAAAACCCCAAACCTGGGGAAAAACCCAACCAACCTTTCTTAGATAGATTCTATCAATAATATAACCCAACCATGAACCAACTCTCAAGAGAAACAGATAATGAAGAAACCCTAACACAAGGCTAGCACACCAGATAGATCTAGCATACCAAGTAGTTGTAGTAGCAACACCATATAGAGATAGTGCACCTCTTCCAAGGACATCGCACAAGAGAAATCACCACCAAGAATAACCAAGAATCTCCAAGAGCTACAGTGTTGCATCTTCCTTCCTTCCCTCAAATGAGCACCTTCTTCTTGGTTGAGAGATGAGTGAATGTGTGTCTCCAAATGAGAAATGCATCTCCTTATTTATAGCCTTCAAGTCACTTTAGCTAGGCTGACTTCTTCTCTAGGAAATTCTATTTTCCCTTTATCTTTTTCCTATGGGCCGACTTCTCTTTCTAGAGGTTCTAATTTCACTTTATTCTTTTCATGTGGGTCGACTTCTCTTTTGGCGTGTTATTTCACTATTCAATGGTCTTCCTTTGACTTTTGGAATCTTCTTCTCTTCTAAGAAATGTTGTCTAGGAGGAAAATACCTCTCGCAGCTACCAAAACATCAACACACTTTACAATGAATGCATGAACTTTAAAAAAAAAGTAACAAAAAAGAGACTTGAACTCAAGACCTATTACTTAATAAAGAAACTTTCAAGTGAGCTAGAGAAAAACATATTGTATTGTTTAGAAGGAGAATTGGGGTTGTTGTTGTTGTTGTAGAAGACATCCTTGGAGAGCGTGCTCATAAAAAACTATTTTCACACAAGAATAAAATTTCCCTTATCGATAACAACAAGGGTTATATCTCGATTAGCTTACCCAAAAAATGCAATTTTTCTCTCTATTTATAATTTATTGAGATCGCACAGAGCGCATGACAAAGAACATACGTAGAGAATAAAACCCTTTCCGATCTGTTTCTGATTTTTTGAGATCGCACAGGGCGAAGGGCAAAGAGAATACGTAGATAAAAAGAATAGAAACCCAGAAATACAAATAGAAAACTGAAATATTATCTCTGCAAAAATTTAGAAACAAATATTCGGGCTTTATAATTTTGGATCTGACTAAAATGATTATATCTTGGGAAAATAGAAACCTTTTCAAGTGAAATGAAAAGCGTTTCTTACTAAATCAAGTGCTCCATACGCAATGGAATAGTCCTCTCAGCCTAGAAATGTACATAAATGGCATAAACCAGAGATGAGGCAACACGGCTTCACGATCTCGATCTACAACGGGAGCAGGTCTTCAAATGCACTATGATACCATGTTCGAAAAAACATGTATTCCAACAAAGGATGAACACATTCAATAACCACTCACACAACCAGATAAAAAATAAACACACTGATGTTTTCACATGGTAAAACCCCTACAGGGAAACATCCGGAGCCCCAACCAACATGGCCACTTGGAGCAATTTATCAATGCAAAAGTAAAATTTACAGAGAGATTTATAGGAGAGTTTCTCACAATCAATCATCGACAAATGACCCTCCATGATATTTAAATAAAGATCATGGTCCAATCAAGTGCTAATCCAAGGATCAATGTAGTCGTTAAGATCGAGGAGAATATGATCTGTCGGGTCACTCTATGTCAGGAACATATTGTGACCGTCATATTTCCTAAATACAAATGCATACTAATGCATACTAAAGAAACACACTTTTACCTAATGACACATTAGACCAAGTTGATCTTAACTATCTCCTGAGTGTCTAAATATCCTAACAAGCAAAATCCCTAAGAAATGCATTTTTCTTGTTTTGGACCTAGCTAATTTTACTAGTTCTCCATGTGCTCACCATGCCCTTGCTCCTTTTCCTATTGCCTGCTACTTAGGAATTTTTTATGCTTTTATTTTCTCATCCATCCTCAACATTGTTTTTCTTATCTCTTTGTGTATGCCTTAATATAACCTTTCACCCAACATTGGACTTCCATGCTCAATGAGCCAAGACATTAAACAAAGGGTATTTTCCCTATGTGCTCAATGTGTCCTCTTTTCTAGGATATTTGGCCCTTAATATGCACAGGAATGCCAACCAATGCTTATATACATAGGAACTTATGCCTGGAAACATGCATACATAGGAACTGTGTCCCAAAACATACATAAGGATTTCACAATTTATATTTCTAACAGCAGTTCCAACTAGCAAGCTCTCAGTCTCCATCAACCTGCACAACCCAAGGAAGTGTACCTCGTCCTATGCTCTGAATTCCTCCAGGTTGTACCACTTCTCTTGAAGTCTATAGTGAACTCAACCAATAATTATTAGAGTTTTAACTCCAAGAAATCCATCTACAACAAGTCCATTGGACTTTATTCATTCCATGCTTTTGTCCTTGAGCTCGATTTCCTTCTGGTGCTCAATCACATATCGTTCAAAACAAACAACCACTCTTATCTCTCACATGTTACTTCACTCTATGAATTACCAACTCAACCCCCTATCATTCTCACTCCCCCATGCCACATTTAGTTATTTTTTTTCTTAGGAGACATTGGTACAACTATCCAGGTTTTCAGTTCAAGTAGAGTAACTAATGATGAGGGCTTGTAGACTGAATTCCACAAGCATGATTTGGATTCTCTTAAATCCCACATTTTTTTATCTCTTCAACTAGGTGGATTGCTCATCCTTCCCCATATCATGGTCACACTTTTTCCATATTCTATGCCATGATTATGAATATTTGGCTATCAAATTTTTGAGAGGAACAAACTCAATGCCATAGATAAATAATGGTTTAGGAATAACTACCAGATAGTGGATCACATTTTCACATTTGGTGTTATTATTGAGGAGCCTCGATAGTAGTCTTTCAAAGCCTTTTCCTATTTATTATAATTTTGGAATGTGTTAATTCAGTCCCAAGAGCATCCCTAATCCAAAGTTTGTAGGACATTGGCCTCCATGAGTCCTTCATTATGGCCATCTTAAGGCTTTATGAGATGATTGTAGGAAAGGTTTTCACACAACAAGGCTTCTCTAACATATCAAGGGCACCATTGGGGTCAAACAAAGATTCCCACTCTCTTCCACATGGTTTGGGATCTACATTGATGAGATAAAAAAGTTTCTTGATTTTCATACTCTTGTTTGAAAAGAACATGGTCCTTTTATCTTCCTTCCCCAAGGGACTCAAAGGCAGTTGAACACTCTCACCATATTTTGTGATTGTTACCCCCTCTCACCTAGGGGTAACTAAAGGATATCATGTTTCATGGTCCACAATGATCCCAAAGATGATCATCAACATTATCCACATACAACAACCCCTTAGATGCCTCCCCCCTCCTCATTGCTTAACTCATCTCTTTCACTTGATCAGCATGGTTCATTATATGATGGTGGTACAAGACACATGAGGTGCACTAGTCATTGTTTCATATAAAGTATCACATTTAATGCACCAAGATTTTAGGTGAGGATCATGAGTTGAAGTCAGATAATGGATCATAATTGCTTGGAATTTATGCTTTTTTCCTTATTTCACCTTGGTAACCATAATTTGTGTCCTAGTCCAGTGTTGTCATGCTTGGGGAACAAGGGTACTATTGGGAGGCCTTGATAGGGGTAACATACCATTCCTTTCCATACTTAACACTTTTCATCTTGATGTATTCCATTGTCTTATCTTTTGGAAATGGTTGTTACATGTACACCCAAAAGGCTCATGCCTTCATCCTCGTATGAGAATAAGGTCTAGAATTTTGAGTTTGATGCAACTGCTAAAGAATAAAAAGAAATCATGTTATAAAATAAATACAAAATAATAGGATAATAAATTACCAGATAAAAATGCAAAGGTCAAATTGAGTTATGCCCCCTCGCTATGAGGTGATCACCCCTAGTCCTAATGCACTAAATGAATATCAATTAAAAGGACTTAATCCTAGTAATAAAAACAATGAATGCTTGAAACTTGAAAAAGGGACTTGCAAAATAAATAAAAAAATATCAAAAGGAAAGAAGGGGTATGGAATACACAAACCGTCGAGGAAAGAGTATCTCAAGCAACAAACACTCCCTCTACAAAGGAACTCATGGAGATGAAACCACATGTGTCCTTGCATGTCAATGACACCATCACCATGAACCAAACCCCATGCCACATCATTCACTATACTTACACTTTGAAGGTTTTCTTGGGAAATACCTCTCTACATGGGTACTAGCACACCCAATAAGATCTTTTGATGACCCTCCCATACCTAAAATTGGAAAAATGCATAAAATCTTGAGCTAATGTGAAGTTTAAAGAAGATACCTAATGTGAATTTCTTAGGTGGATCTTCTATTAAGTTGTGGCTTACTTTGTATCATTCTAATGACTATTGTATCTTGTAATGGTTGGTCACACTTGAATTTGTTAACCTTGTTTGATCTTGATGCACTCTTGACATGGTCCTTGGAGTATGTTTTTGTGATGATACCCAAGATGTTGTGCACTATTTAAAGGACATTCGGCCCTTGAAGCAAAGCATTGGGTCTTGTAATGATTTGAGTTTCCCTGGGACAGATTTTCCACACTTCTTGAACCTTGGATGTTGGAAAGATGATCTTAGATATTGTAGACATGACCTTTTGATGAGGAGATGTGACCCTTGACGATGTTTTTCACCCTTTGATGGAGAGACATGGCCTTTGGAGGCTCCTTTACCCTTCTAGAGGATAAAATCACCTTCCTTTGATGCTATGAGATTCACACATGTCACTTTTTAGGGGACATTTTGATGTATTTTCATTTTATCTTTATGTTAAAGGCTATTTTGGGGGCCGATCTAGATTATACGAAAAATCCTTAGATGCTAATTAGTCTTTAATACACATACACATATACTTGATCTTTGAAATAATAATGATCGTTTGATTAATTGCAAAATACATGTGAAATTACTTATCTATCCAAATTCACTTTAATGATAAACAACTTTTAGTATCATTGAGCGAAATAGAACAACAATACCAAAATCACATACACAAGTTTGTTAACGGAGTTCACCTGATTTGGGCTACTTCTTTGGGTCCAGTTCCAATAGATACATCTTTATTAATGCTCAAATGCTTGTGTTTTACAATGAACTTTTTACACATTGCTCAAACTCAGAAACAGAGTGTGCCATCGAATTCCTTGCGAAATTTTGAGAAAAATGAGTATAAACTTCATATTTTTTCATAAAAGAACCTCTTGGCACGCATTACGGTGCAATCCCAAGTATTGATACCTCCTTGGCACTAAATTCGAGACTATATGTACTCTAAAAATGTGTGTCCTTGTCTTGATCCACATGCCCATTAAATAGGGCATGGTCCCTAACCTCCGTCTAAGCTTCAAGCTAACCCGCAACATCAACTTAAATACAATTTGTTTGGCATTCCATAATGTGTGGTGCCTATGGAACAATGGTTAAAATGTTGGCATATTATACGGTAGGTCAGGGGTTCAAGCCCCATCAACCACCGGTTGTTGTGTTGTTTTGTTATAAACCATATCATATAAATAGTTGGTTGGCGTATAGTTTTAATACCCCCGCAGGATATGGGTTATGGTTACATTATTTTTGAATAAAAACATAGGTTGAGGGATTATCCCTCGGCCCTTTTTCTACCCATTTAAAAACTTCAACAAACTTAAATATAAGTCACTGCATGTATGATTAAGAAACAAATGTGTAGCGTAATGGCAATGGATGCTTGTGTAAGGTTATAAGAGATCACGAGTTCAACCCCCATCGACTCCTATGCTTTTGATAAACATTGACCATAATAGGCCAACGAGGGACTGCCACATGGCAATCTCTCATTTGTCCACCTATATCAATCAAGTGTATGACCAAGCCACATGTCAAACTACAATTGGTCCACCTGTGCCATATGAATTGCCAAATCACCTACTCGGTCAGACGTACAGTATGCCACGTGTAACCTTGGGGTGTTTCCTCGTCAACATTGTATGAATGTATGGTTGTGCCAAGTGTCACCCTTTTAGTGGTGACACATGTCACCTTTGACCCTTTGAATTTTGACTTTTTTCCCAGTTTGACTTGAACTTTGACCAACCATATCTTTTGCATACAAAATTCGTTTGATGGCGATTTTTGTGTTGTTGGAAATTTATCGTCGAGCTCTATGCATTTATGTAGTTTTCGAGAGCATTTGAGATGATCAAATTTTGAGCAATGAATCCTTCTGGACCTCTATGAGCATTCTAGATATTTTGGGACCTCTGTGAGCATTTTGGATCATATTGGATCATTTATCCTGATCTCGATCCACTTTGCTTTGCTTGGTTTCACCCGTTTAAGAAAAACTCGAAGATATTCCACATCACCTCGTTGTGAAATCATGATTCTTCTATTGAGAATAACATCTTCCTTTAGCTCGTATAAATATTCAGGAGCAAAATCATCAATTGTCAGAGCCTAAATACTTCCATCCGCGTCCATAATCATAGGAGGCTCATAAAGTTTCAAATGCTCAACATTTACAACTAAATACATTTGCATGTAGGATGGGAGATCTAAATGAAAGGAATTAATACCAATATTCTCTAAGATTTTGAATGGACTATATAGGATTGTCCTGAGATTTTTACCTTCACCTATCATTTTGTACTTGTTGATATGTAACCATACTTGATCACCGAATTGGAACTGATGATCAACCCAATGTCTATCATGCCTAGCCTTGTATTTGGCTTGGATCTTCTCTAATTGTTCCTGCATTGTTTGATGTACATGTTGGATCCTTTGAATGAACCTTTCAACTTTATATGTATCATCCTATCCATTCTCTTTACTTGTTTATCCAAAATTAAACTCCATGGGTGATTTAGGAAATTACCCCAAACATACTTCAAAAGGAGTTTTCTGAGTAGAGGAATGCATGGCATGATTATAGGAAAGTTGTAAATAAGGTAATTGTTCATCCCATAGCTTAGGATGCTTGCTGCAGTATCCTCGAAGTAGATGTACCATTGTTTTATTTACCACCTATGTCTGTCCATCTGTCTGCGGAAACAGTTGTGCTCTCCTTTAACTTAGTGTCCATTAGCTTCCATAAACGAGACCAAAACTTTCCCAAAAATTGAGAGTCTCGACCTGATATAGTAGATGTAGGTAACCCAAAATGAACCCACACATTAGAAAATAACATATGTGTTGTATGTTCAGTTGTCACGTGTTTCTTGCATGACACTAAGACACACATCTTACTGAATCTATCCATGACGAAATATAAGTAATCATGACCTATCCCGGACATCGGAAAACCTCCTACAAAATCCATAGAAATACATTCCCATGGCTGAGAAGGTACTGGAAGTGGCCTATATAATCCCAAATTTTCATTGCAAGGATTACTTGTGGCACACTTAACACACCCTTTTACATACTTGAAAATTGTCTCATTCATTCGAGGCCAATAACAATATCTATGTAACTGTGATATTGTCTTACCAAACCCAAAATGACCAGAAATGAAAGATGTATGAGCTTCTCTAATTACGCTTAATCTTTCATCCTTGGTATACAAATATTTCCAAGATGATATAACAAATTGTCGTTCACATGATAATCTAATTGTTGATTGCCATGAATCAAATCCATATACACATCTTTAAAATCATCATCCCTTGTATATTGTTCAACATAACTTTTATGAGATAAGAGATTATACCCTAGTACTATAGATGCATTGATCATTGGTCTTGACAACATATTTGCAATCTTGTTATGAATACCTTTATTATACTTGATTACCAAATGAAATTGTTGTAAGAAACCCATCCACCTGAAATGTCGTGATTGTTGTAGCTTGGTCTGTGACTGCAAATATTGTAATCGATGATGATTTGTATCAATTGTGGTCTCCTTCCCCATCAAGTAATTCTTCCATTTATTCACACTTTGTACCAACACATACAATTCCTTATCATATGTTGGATAGTTAATCACAGCCTAAGTAAAAATCTCAGAATGATAACATATAGGTTTACCTCATTGCATCAAGACTGCTCCCATGGCATATCCTCTTGCATAGGTTTGAATCTCAAATGGTTATTGTAGATATGACAGAGCCATAATTAGTGTAGTGCTTATATTTTCCTTCAATGTATCAAAGGCTTTATACTTCTTGCCTCCCCATTGAAAGACATGTTTTACACTTGTTAATGCATGCAGAGGGGATGATATGAAAGAGAAATCAACAATGAATTTCCTCCGATACTGTACTACTCCTAAGAAGCTTCTGACTTCTGTGGTAGTGGTTGGCTTGGGTCATTTCACAATAACTTCTACTTTTGTAGGATCTATATTTAGCTGACCATTCCCTACAATGTAACCCAAATATACCAAAAACGTTTTTCCAAATTCACATCTAGACAACTTAATATACAACTTCTCCTTCTTCAAGAGGTCAAAGACTGTCTTGACATACATTATATGATCTCCCCATCTTCGACTGAAGATCAAAATATCATCTAAGTAGATGATGAAAAATCATCTATGTAAGGCTTGAGAACATCATTCATTACCCCCATAAATGTTGTAGGTGCATTACATAAACCAAATGGCATCACTAACCATTCAAACAATACTTTCTTTGTCTTGAAAGCAATTTTCCATATATCACTTTCGGCATTCCTGATCTAATGGTAACCACTTCTCAAGTATATATTAGTGAAGTAAACAACATTCTTTAACTGATCCAATAAATCATTAATCCTAGGAAAGGGACATCTATTATTTACTGTGAACTTGTTCAGTGCTCAAAAGTCAATACACATCCTCCACATACCATCTTTCTTCGGAACTAACATAATAGGAGATCCACACGGAGAGGAACTTGGCCTTATGATTCCTTTATCGAGAAACTTCCGAACTTGCTTATTTATCTTTTCATTCTCTAGCACTGATGACCTATACATACTAATGTTAGCAAGAGGAGAATCATGTTTCAAATAGATTTCATGTTCAACCTCCCTCTTAGGAGGCAACCCTGAAGGTTCCTGAAATAAATCATCATAATTAGATATGATTTTGACCAACTCCTATTTATGATCTGGATCATAACCTGATAAAGCATTGGATATCTCTTCTTCTTTTTGTTTCACTATCTTGAGAACAAAATATTTACTTTCATTCACGAGTCTCTTCATTTTCCCTGTTCTCACTAAAGAAACATTAGTTTTGATACGATGAGATCTAACAATAAATTCAATCCCATCCTTGAAAATATGATATTTATTATCTTCGTGATAGAATATGGCTTTCCTATCAAATAGATATGGACTACCCAAGACAATGTCGTAAATTTCAAGAGGCACAACATCTAATTCAACCTCATCAAAGAAGTTGGATGTAATTGAAAATATGACTTTACACTGCTTCGTTACCTGCAACTTAGCATCTTCACACACCCAATCTAGTGGATATAGTTTTTTATGAGGTGTCATCTTCAAACCCAACTTCTTGATAATTGCTTCAGATATTAGGTTAACTTGAGATCCACTGTCGAACATAGTATCTATATTTGCATGCTTGACTACAACCCTGACATGAAAAAGATTGCTTCTTTTCTTTTGATAAATAAAACTTTCTGATTTAGCAGATTGAACTAAGGAATTAGTATTAGATATACCTTTGCTTTCTATTTCCATGATCTTAGATTCATCGCCTGAATATGATCCTAGATCATGTCGAGCTAATGCAACAGTCTTCTGCTTCGCTTTATCCTAGAACTTCTTTGGTTTTAATTCTGGATGTAACTTCCAACACTATGCTTCCTCATGCCCTTTTCTCTTACAATGCGAACAAGTAGGTATTTCTTCATCTTTCTTTACATTTGTTGATTTCTTACTCTTCCATTTTACGTTCGGTTTCTTTTCGAATTTGTGTGGATTATTATATTCAATCACGTGCTTCCCCATACTAGCCTCCAGATGAGTATCTTGTATTGATACTCCATCAATGTTAGTAGTGTTAAACATCATGATAGTGTGTCAAAGATATGAGTGCATGCCACTAATATATTTTAGAAGAATTTCCCGAGCATATATTGGAATTCCTAAAGATAATGCTTTCCTTTTAAATTTCCTCCTATATAACTGGATATTTTTCCCCTTGACTTGTTTGAGATGTTTCCATTCCATAATTGTTGTTTCCACATAAGCCAATGGACAAAATTGTTTTCTAATTGCAGCGGTAAATTCATCCCAAGAAGAAATTGTTGTACCTTGTTGAACAAGATCAACTTGTGTCTTAATCTCCCACTGTATTAAGGTTTTACCTCCCAGATGAAGATTATCCAATTGTGTCTTTGCAATGTTGTCCATGATCCTTTGCACCCTGAAATATACCTTTATCTGCTTGATCCAATTGTCCAATTTCTCGACATTTAATTCTCCATCATATATTGGCAATTCGAACTTAACATCCAATTTTAATAAAGGAAAATTATGAGCATGAGAAGTGTTCTTAGTGGATTTATTCTTATGTGAAGAATGTTCACTTGCAGATGATGAATATGGTGAGGGTGGTTCAGAAGGTCCACCTCCTTCACCTCCTCCTTCATCTTTAACTAGTTCAACTTTCTCTAATGTATCTTCTTCCTTAGCCTTCTTTTGACCCTCATACATTTCTTCTACCATGGATTTCATTAAATTAAAAGCCTCAAAGAAATCATCTTCAGAGTCATATGGAACCATTTTTCTCGGCGAAGTCATCTCTCTTCTTCAAGTAAAGCTTCTCGAACCAATCTATGGATTATAACTTGCAATTTTTCCTTCTCCTCACTTGGATTTAGATGTTGTAAAAATTCACTTGCAGCCACTTGTCAAAACCTTACTCTAATACCAACTTGATCAGAAAAATCCTTAGAATCTAATTAGTATTTAATAAACATACACATCTACTTGATCTTTGAAATAATAATGATCATTTGACTGATTGAAAAATAGGTGTGAAATTACTGATCTATCCAAATTCACTTTAATGATAAACAACTTGCAGTATAACTAAGCAAAATAGAACAAAAATACCAAAATCACATACACAAGTTTGTTAATGAAGTTCACTCAATTTGGGCTACATCTCCTTATCCACTTCCAGTAGAGACCTCTTTATCAATGCTCAAATGCTTGTGTTTTACAACAACCTTTTTACACATTGCTCAAACTCAAAAACAAAGTGCACCATCGAATTCCTCGTAAAATTTCGAGAAAAATGAGTATAAACTTCATATGTTTTCATCAAAGAAACTCTTGGCATGCATTACAGTGCAATACCAAGTCTTGATGCCTCCTCAACATGAACTTCGAGACTATCCGTACTCTGAAAATGTGTTTCCTTGTCTTGGTCCATGAACCCATTAAATATGGCGCGACCCCTAACCTTCATTCGAGCTTCAAGATAACCCATGACATAAAATTAAATACAGTTTTTTTTCCATCCCATAATGTGTGGTGTCTATGGCGCAATGGTTAAAATGTTGGCATATTATACGGTAGGTCAGGGGTTCAAGTTCCACTGACCACAGTTGTTGCATTGATTTTTTATAAACCATATCATATAAATAGTATGTTGGTTGGCGTATAGTTTTAATACCCCCGTGGGATATGGGTTATGGTTACATTTTATTCGAATAAAACCATGGGTCGAGGGCTTAGCCCTCGACCCTTTTCCACCCGTTTAAACACTTCAAAAAACTTAAATATAAGTCACTACATGTATGGTTAAGAAACAAATGTGTGGCGTAATGGCAATGGATGCTTGTGTTAGGTTATAGGATATCACGAGTTCGACCCCCATCGACTCCTATACTTTTGATAAACATTAACCATAATAGCCCAATAAGGGACTGCCACGTGGCAGTCTCTCGTTGGTCCACCTATACCAAGTGTACGACCAAGCCACATGTCAAACCGTAATTGGTCCACCTGTGCCATACAGATTTCCAAATCACCTACTCGGTCAGATGTATAGTGTGCCACATCACCACCATATGAATGTATAGTCGTGCCACATGCCATTCTTTTAGTGGTGACACGTGTCACCTTTGACCCTTTGACTTTTGACTCTTTGTCTGGTTTGACCTGAACTTTGACCAGCCATATCTTTTGCATACGAACTCCATTTGAGGTGATTTTTGCGTCGTTGGAAAGCTATCATCAAGATCTATGCATTGATGTAGTTTTCAAGAGAATTTGAGACAGTCATATTTTGAGCATTTTTGAATCCTTATGGACCTTTGTGAGTGTTCTAGATATTCCTATACCTCTGTGAGCGTTTTGAATCCTCTTGGATCATTAGACCTATCCACCTTGTATCATAAATATTCTATATTTTTGGGGATTTGTGAGAGGAAACGTTCTGGGGATTTATCATATAAAAGACTAGTGTTTTAATCCTTAGCAAATCATAACTCACACTTGTGGAGAATCAGTTCTATAGTCTTCTTTTATTCTTTTCTCATCATGGAGTACTCATGCACACCTCTTGGAGAGTGATCTTGTGGATGCTTGTCTTGTTTTTTGTGGATGATTCATGATTTAGGGTTTTTTCATGCATAGCGACTTGGTATAGTAGGTGTTCTTTCCAAGTATTTATGTTTATTCATGGTATTTTAAGTAGATGCTCTATCAAATTGTTGATAAGTTACATGTTATCTTGTTTCCTTTGGATAATTTTGTTTGAAACCATAAGAAGGATAGTAATTGTGCATCCCCTTCCCTTATTGTCATTCATCTTAAGCTTTTTGAAGCATATAAGGCCAAATTTAGGGATTTTTATTGCAAATCCCCATGAAGTTGTCTTTATTGGTTAAATTCTAGGGATTGTGATTGTACTACTATAGGTTTTACCTATTTTCCACCTTGTTCTCTTGTTAAAACTCATAGAAGACATAGGACGACATTAGGGATTGTGATTGTACACCCCCTAGAATTAAACCCTTTAGTTTTATTTGCCTTTTAGTATCCTTGAAGTTGTTGCATTGACTCTGTAAGCCCAATGATTTAAGAAGGCACTAGTCTTTCTCTTGTTGCAAGTGACCTAAAACCATAGTTTTAGCTCTCTCCCTCTCCCAACGCCTTGATTTAGTTCTAGGACTTTTTCATTTGCATCATCTCTAACCTAACTCCTTACATTCATTATTTGAAATAATATATAGCGTCATTTATTATTGCATTAATTGCATTATAAACCATTAGGGTTTAAAAAATTACATCTATTTAAGGTACTTACATCCTATTTTATTTCAACAAGCATTAGTTTATGGTGTGTTAGTCTTTCATTTAGATTTTGGCATATCTTTCATTGCATCCTTGCTAATTTTACAACTGTTTACTTGTTTTTGTTATAAACTTGTTATATCTTGAAGTATATCATCTTTTACCTTGACTTTACCTTGAACCTTGACCTAGCTAGTGAAAGTAAACAAGATAAGGGGTCATAGACTTGCTATAGGATCCTTTGAGGTTACTAGGGAAGCTCCCTTGTGTTGGATATTTATCCTTCACTAAAATGAGGGAAGTAATTTCTTAGGTAACAGTGGCCAATATTTCCATATGTTACACTAATCAAGCACCTTGTGAAGGCTTTGCACAAGTGCTATATTTTGCGATAACATTTTGGCACCATTTTCAGGAAAAATTGAGTCATTCTTCTCAAAATTAGAATTATATGCTTCATCACTCTTTTAATGAGTTTACATCAAATCCTTTCTTAGATATCTTACCTAGTGAATCCATTGAGGGAAGAAGCCCTCTACTTTATACACATTTCAATGAGCCTTGTCTAACAAGTTCTTCTGGCGACTCCACTGATATGTTTTGAGGTGTCATTATATTCTCAACTTCTCAAATTTGGTATGAGATTTCATATTATCAAGTGATGGATTTATGGTAGCATGTGAACTTCATGAAGCATTCCCTTCTCTTTATATTAAGGATGTTTCTGGATACCCAAATCATTTTTCTCTAGATTTAGGGGATAACTGTCCAAAATTTGATGGTGATACAAATTTGGCCATTACACATGTTGTAAAATTTTTGGAATACACTTAAGAGACAAATGTGATCTATGAATATGTTCTAACAAGATTGTTTTCAATATCTCTAGAAGTGAGACAAAAGAATTGGGTCAGGCATTCTCTCTATCCAAACAATATATCTTCTCTCACAATTTTCATTAAAGAGTTTCTCAAGAGTTGGGGCCCAAGATCTCAAGGGTATGAAGATATTCTTCATGATCTCACAATATCCCTCCTAGAAGAGGGATTTTTCTCTAAACATGTTGATGACTTGTGAAGACTTGATTGAAGAACAAGAGCGTGGAGAAGAAATTCACCAAGTACATGGAACAAAACAAGAGTTACCTCATGAACATATTGAAGTAGAAGAATTTAATGAAGCACATCATGTTGAATACCAAGTCCATGAAGAAGGCCCCATTGAGAACACTCCTCCTCATGAGGGTGAGACATTGGTATTTTCTCCTCCATTCAATGAAGATGAAGTCATCCAATATTCCTTCCCTCCTTCATATGAAGACAAGAATATGGTAAGTTGTACTCCTTCCTAAGTTTTTGATTCTTATGCTGCATCCTTTATGTTGCATCCTTTCATCACTTAGAAAGTGAAGAAATTTTGGAGAAGCCCTTGGACGTAGTGAATTTTTCATCTCATCAAGAGAATGATGATTCTATTGATGATTTTATACACATTGGAAGATGTATATGAGATATGAGTTGCTTTCATTACGATAGATATCCCTAGAATCAATAATGCAAATTTTTTTCCTTTAGAACATGCATCTATGTAGATTGTTGATTCAAATTTTTGGCAATATGAAGATGATATGTTCATAGATTTGTTTCAACCATCTAGGAGTGATCCATTACAATATTCTCATGATGACTTCCAACAATATCCTAGAAGGTGTGATACATATTCTTTTGAGCACTTGGAGTTATTCTATGGAGAATATTTTCAACCACCTTTATGCTCGGATCTTGGTGAACATTCTTATGAGGCCACGATTCACCCAGGAAAACAAGAACTTCATAGTGGAAATATACAGCCTTATTTTTCCTCATCTTGCTATATCATTGAAGATATAACTGAGAATTACATTTTGGATGTTAAATTATCTATGGGGGAAAGGTGTTTTCAACCTATGGTTTGTTACAAGGATTTTTAGCTGAATATAGAATATCAACAAACCCTAAGTTGGGAGACTTTTTTTTCTTAAGATCTAAATTCATGTCCCATTTTTCATCCAAATTCTCCTTGGGTAATCTTCAGGCATTCTTTAGATTTCTTATTATTTGATTTCGATCCTAGGGGAGTGATAAAATCCAGAGTGACCATTCTTTGAAGTGTTTGAATCAACCTTATGAGCCTTCATCTTATCGCAACCCTATTTGGAGATGGGTAGAGAAATCATACGGGAACACATCTCATCATGACTTTGTTTAACCTTACCGGCTCATGGTTTTTTTGTGCTTGGTGCATTTTGTTTTTGGTTCATAACTAAGCACAAATGTAGAATATTTGATTTTGATGAAATGCTAAGATGGATTCTCATCGTTGCTCAACTCATCTATTTCACTTGATCAATAGGGTTCATTATATGATGGTGGTACAACACACATGAGGTACACTAGTCATTGTTTCATATAAAGTGTCACATTTAATGAATCACGCATTTAGGCGAGGATCATGGGTTGAATTCAAATAATGGATCATGATTGCTTATAAGTTATGATTTTTTCCTTGTTTCACCTTGGTCCTTGAATTTATTGTCGTCTCTCCTCCACATTTCAATCCTCAAGGTCAAAAGGGGGGATATATATATCATCACTTGAGGATATGATGAACAAGAACCTTCATGATATCCACTTCAAATTGTCCATCTTAGGATCATTAAAATACATGGAGCTTTTCAATGAGTTATCCACCCACATTGAAAGGATGATGAGGACAAGACATGCAGTTACTCGTTACACACCCCAACTCATCCACATGATGTCCCATGAATGCTTCGGGGAGTTTATGTGGTTTCACGATGGGATAATTCTTTATCCCCTCTTGTTTCAAGAAATTTCATCTCCATTTTTCCATTCAGTTATCAGAAACAAGGGTTCGATGTATTTCGACCTGGAATATTAGAATCCATATCTCATTCAAAGCCCATTCTTCCTTCCTCAATTCAACCCTACTCTCTTCCTTATTTAGTGAAATTGTCCTATGATGTTTCATTCCTTTCAAGGGACCTACATGTAGTGCTCAAGCCAGACATATTCGTCTCACCTAGAGCTGTAGATTTTTTAAACTTGTTACTTTGGTCTGCTCTGACATCTCCTTGTTGTACCCTCATGACTCTGCCATTATCTTTTCATCATTGCAAGGAATCATTTGGAAAGTATGAAACAAGCAATTAGTTTGAGCACAAAATCACAATGGAAATTTTAAGGTAGAAAAAACAAAGACTAGACACATTAGAATCCATCATCAGGGACACATATCGAGACCATGGTCATCCACCTATTGATAAGCCTAGAGCCTCATTGGAACCTGACTCTAAGAGGATCCACCTCAATTATCCCCTCTTGTCTACATGAAGATCAACAATAGTCTGATGGACTGCTTGACTCCCTGGTGAAGCCCCACAGAAGCCTCTCAACACATGCAGCCCCCCCCCTCCCCCCCGAATCTGAACTAGTTCGAGATATGCTTTATTTAGTATAGCTTATGAAGTATATATTTGCTTATCTAGGTTTAGTTGTTTCATAATTTTCCTTTGGATATCTATATTTTTTTTAAGACAATGACTATTGGTTAAATCATAATATCTCAATGGGCCTTTTGAACATCCTTTAATTAGTGAGAAACCTCCTTTATACTCATCCATTGTGAGCTTCGAATACACTTTTTTTATTAATAAAACAATTTCCCAGTATTTGTGATATATATATATATATATATATATATAATTTTAATATGATAATTGTCATGTCCCCACAATGTGCCTTGCGATCATGTACCTCTTGAGGTCGTGTGACACAACGATGTTTCTCACTTGGTTAATTGGCACCACAAAGAATACTTCGTTCGGACTGGTCGATAACCTAGAACGAAGTACGTGTATGCTCTAGGTGAAGAGGTGACTTGCCAAACTGAGGCAAGGGGCAAGACCTTGTCTAGAACCGAAGGGGTTCGACTAAGTGAGAAGAATAGGTTGACACTGTAGTGGGCGACTCAACAAGACCAAGAGGAGTTGAACAGGATGATGATGAGAAAAAAATAAAAAGGTTTGTTGGATGTGGAGACGTGCATTCTTCAGTGACGGACGCAATAGTTGGATTGATCACCCAACCAATTTTAAACTTAAGAGGATCCAATCTACATGACACACAAACAACAGAGTCGAAGTAGCGAAACCATCATGGGTCAAGAGCATCCAACACTTGGGCACACTTTGAAGAACTTCCTAAGGAGATTTTCCTTGATGACAATAGTTGAGGAGACAACAATCCTTGAGAGGTGATGAGATCCAAAGATGGGGAAAAGACGCCATAGAGATCGACAGATGTTGTTGGGGATGACGACAACTTGGAGTGGGGGAGGATGCAGGGTCTCCTATGATTCCCATCGATCACGTATGCTCCTTGGGAAGATTCGATGATGGAACAGATGAAGAGCACAAGGAAGGAAGCGATCGGTTGGGCGAATGAAGACATTTGGGTGTGAGCAAGGGCACCTTGGGCACACGATGGTGACATGCGACACCAAGGAGGCACACACCTTATTTGCCTTAGAATGATTGACAAATACTTGGGTTGTGTTTGGGCAAGGGTGGGGCAACTTGGTAACATGCTCAAGGAGTGGATTCATCTACCCTCGGCAACATGGGCACACCAAATAAGTTGGACGACCTCATCGATACATCCACGAGGAGTCACGACGATCGACACAAGAAGAGCGCACAAGGCAAGGGGTGTGTGCCCAATGACGGGATGCATCTTTCCAAGAGATGAATGATTGATGAACGCGTAGGATTAGATGGGCACATTGGGTCCACAAAAGGGTGTGTCGTTTGGTTGAGTGTAGATTTGCAAAGGGGCACAATGAACCAAAGAGATGTGATGTTCACGCGAGTGACTCTTGGAGTCCATATAAAAGCAAGGGCGCACAACCAAAAGAGGACATAGAGCATTTTGGCAAGAGGTTTGGAGAGCAAGTATGAGGCAACAAACTGAGGTAGAGTTGCCAAGATGGAAGACAAGTAGCCAAGAGTTGGACGTTTTGGGAGGTTTTGGGGAAGTCTGAAAATGCCCAAGTTTGTGCAGGCATGTGTGATGCAGAACCGAAATCTATGTTAGCTTGGTGAAATTATGCAAAAATGAAGGGACAACAAGTCTGCGGTTGTGGGCACATCTAAAGTGCACCACAGGTAGTTGCGGAGACGGAAACACCAACAAGTCATGGTGTGACAAATATTTTCTTGAGTGTCGTGGTGAGGTGAGGCGAGTTGTGTGACTTTGTTGAATTTGTAAATCAAGCCAATAGTGCTCATATTGTAACTGTTTTGCAATAACAAAGACTTAGCCAGATGTTAGGCATGGTTTGTGTCGCCCGCTCTATTTATGTGTTTGTCTTCGTTTTGTTCTGCAATTGTTCTCTTGGATTCTCATGTTCATGGGTGCATGCTTAAATAAGACTAAGTGTTAAACTGTGTTAACAATTGTATAAGTAAGCAAGAGATGCATTAGAGTAGGAGTGTGACTCGCCGCTAGCCTAGAATGAAGTATGGGTATGCTCTAGGTGAAGAGGCATAGTCCAAACGAAGTATTTTTGGTGTGCCAAGCAACCAAATAAGAACTGTCACGGTGTCGCACACCCTCAGGAGGTAAATGATTACATGATCTGATCGGGTATCCTATAGGATTGTGACAATAATAATGATGATTAAATTAATTTGAATGACTAATAATTATAATTAATTTGAAGTCACATCCTTTAATTGAAAGTATTTACTCTTAAATTTTCTAAAAATATATATTTTTTAAAATAGCAATATTAATGATTACCATTTAATTCATCAATAATAATTGTAATCATTTAATCCATGAATCATTTACAATAAATTTAATTGTTTAAATATAATAAATTATATTTTTAAAGTGCAATATCATGACAAAAAAATATAATCATTTAACTCTTTTAATATATAATTTATATTTTTTAAAGTATAATATCATCCCAACAAATATAATTACTTAACTTTTTAAATGTACACTACATTAGGTTTAAACAATTATAAATGAAATGTAACTCAATCTAATGTTAATAGATTAAAGTTCTAAATATATTATGTATGTAAATGAAATGTAACTCAATCTAATGTTAATAGATTAAAGTTCTAAATATATTATGTATGTAAGGTAAGAGAGTCTTCATAATGTCCTAGAGGAGATGACAGAGTGTGAAAACTCACCTGTTCGAGTGTTCAAACTAAGTTAAGTTGGTAATAGTTTACAATTTAAAAAATAATAATAATAATAATAAAAAGATATCTCAAAGTATTATAATTTTTAATTTTCATATTAATTTTAAAACATAAATTACTGTAATGATATTCTGGTCAAAATTCATTGAAAGTTGAAAAACACAACACTAAATTTAGTAAAACAATAAAAATGACTCCTCATAGATCTCTCATAATTGAACTATGTTCTACCCCAACCTGCAACGTCTATGTTTTTGTGCCATCAGTCTCACAAAAGCAAAAAGCATTTCAACAGAATTTTGAATTTTGTCTTAAGCCATCAATTTCACAAAATCAAAAAGCATCGCAACTGAATTTTTCATAAGCACTTTTATGCTGTCAGATTCTAACAAACTTAGTTGAACGGCCAAGATCCAACCGAGCAAGCGGGTGTATGAAGTTGTTTGATCTTGATCGATTGACCAAGCAGTTTGTGCATAAAGCAAATGCGTTCTTCTCAATCACTCATTTCTGTAAGTTCTTTCATTTCGATGGAGATCAAGTTCTCCTTGCATGCTCTGTGTTTGTTTGTCCCATGGAGCGCTCTGTGTGTATGCCTTTCTGTGTGTATTGTGCTTCTGTAATTTTGTGGTGTGTGTTTGTTTGTGGATGTTCTGTAATTTTGTGGTGTGTGTTTGTTTGTGGATGTTCTATGTGTGTGTTGTCTGTTTGTTTGAGTATGTTCTGTAATTTTGTATTTTCTGATGCCTGTGAGAGTGTTTGATCACGGACAGTATACAGTATATGGTCGAAGTTATCGTGCATTATCATTACCACATGCTGGCTTTTAAAGACCTTCCAGTCACGTAAGTTATTCAAACTTCAAAGCTGCTCCTGGCGTTCTTGCTATTCAATTTGCTGAGTATTAAGGTGTTTAACAGATGTTGTGTGTTATGATTAATTTGACTTCTTTTTGAGGCCTCTAATATGATGGTAAATTTTATTATTGATTCTATGAATCTGAGACAGAGAAATTTCCATTACTATTGCGTGCTTGAGATTAACCTGTAACAATAATGACCCCAGCCACTATTCCCTATTCCACTATGGGAGTATAAATGGCCCCAGCCACTATTCCCTCAGCCGTTATCATTTTCTGCATTGTGTCTATATCCATCCCTTCTCTCGAATCTCCCTGGTTCTACCCATTTCAGAACAAAAAACTGAGATGTTTGTTGTCCAAAGCCTAGTTGTTTTGTTGTCCCTTCTACATGATGTCCAATTACAGATATGCATCTATCATAAAAATATTTCATGGACACTCTCTGATATTTGATATTTGCTTCGCCTAGTTGCATTGTTGGTAGCCTAGAAGTATTATATGTAGATGTAGAGCATGATTGCTCTGTTTTCATCTAGCAGCGCACATCAGAATTTTTGGAAGCTAAAATGATCTCAGAGTGAGGCCCTCTCGCTTGTCATTCTAGTTTAGTCAGTTTTATTTGATTTATCTAACAAATCAATTTTTCCAATAAAATTTGATTTCTGGTTTGTGAATTTCTAATATTAATTTGTAATTACAGGAAGAAGAAATTATTGTAATGGGCATGGTTTGGCGAGTTGGATAACAACAATTGCAAGTGCTCATCGGTTGAGAATTCAGACAAAGAGAATCGAAAATGGCAGGACGCTCCATCATCACCAACGGGTAAATTAAGTTGTTATTTCTGGCTTAGGGTTTTTTAACCTTTTTCCTCTTCAATTTGGTGCTCTTCTCCGTTAAACTAGAACTTATGTTTTCATCCATGGTGCTCTTCTCCGTTAAACTAGAAATTATGTTTTCATCCATAAAACGAAATAGAACCCCGACTAAGGAATGTTTGCAAAAGATAGGGCTTAAAAGCGTCTTATGCTCAATTTGTAACAGTGAGATTGAATCGCAAAACCAGCTATTTATCATATGTCCATTAGCAAAGACACTTGGTCTTTGGTTATAATTTTCTTAATTTAAAAATAGATTGATAGAAAATTATTTTTAATCTAGAATCCCATACATATAGTATCTCCCTGAAACAAGTCGAAGAATATTTTCCTTTAGTTGTTTGGGCCTTCTGTCGTCTGTGTTGTTAGATTAGATTTATCTTGGCTGATACAGACGACGCCTACAGGAGAAGAGTGGGTAGCCTTCAAAAATGCCCAGATATTTCCAACTGACCTACAAATCTCCGTTACGGGCTTCCCGTCTATACTCAATATAGTAAGATTATAGGAGCATTGATCCATAACAATATTCCATCCACGCTTGTCATTCTAATTTAATAAATTTTATTTGATGCATTGGCAAATCAATTTTTTCAATAAAATTTGATTTCTGATTTGTGAATTTCTAATAATCTGTAATCACAGAAGGAATTACTATATTAGGCATGACTTGGCTAGCTGGGTAACCACAAATGCAAGTGCTCATAGGTTGAGAATTCAGAGAAAGAGAATAGAAAATGGTCAGACTCTGCATCATCACTAACAGGTAGATAACGTTGTCCTTTCTAGTTAAGGTTTTTTAATCCTTTCCTCTCCAATTTGGTGTTCTTCTCTACTGAACTAGAATCTTTTCTATTTTGGTTTTGATTGTTAACTACAAGTTTTGAGTGTTATAGTTTCCTTAATTTAGTAGAGTTAGATGGATGGAACATCATTTTTTATACATAAACAATATCTCCCTAAATCAAGTTGACGAGTATTTTCCCTTAGTCGTTTGGGCCTTCTGCAGTCTGTGCCGTTTATATTAGATTTAACTGTGGTTGAGACGGAGGACCCAACACGAGAAGAGTGTGGACGGCCCTAAAAAAATGCCCAAAATTTTCCAAGTAACCCATAAGGGATTATGAGCTTCTCGTCTGTGCATCGATAAAAAAAACTTGAACGATAAAGCTTAAACTATGTCAATTGTATAAAGTAAATGTCATTGTACAAGTTTAAATTTCCGGAGGAGTCTATTCACACGCTCACTGATCAACCATCGCATTCGAATTCTTCAGTTAATTTTGGCCAAAATCCTTATTTCTGAAATTTTATCTGAATCTGTATTATTATTATTATTAGGTTCAAATTTATGAATTCCAATCAACTAAAATCAAAACCATTCCGAAATCCTTTCAGGGGATGTCTAATCTCTGAAATAAGTTGAATTCTGTCTAGTGCCGTGTGATGTCTGAAAATAAGTTTGCTTTCATTGGTTTGGCTAATCATATTGGTGATTCACTATTTTCTGTTAATTGATTTGCATTTTTGAATGTATAAATGGATTCAACATCTTGAAAAACTCTGAAACCCAAAATTATATAAACTCAATCACTTAAATCTGAAGTTCCAACAATTTTTAACAAAATTTCAATAAAAATTATAATAAAATAGGTCCATAAAAATTTCATGGACACTGTATTTGCTTAGCCTAGTTGCATTGTTGGTAACCTAGAAATATTATATCTAGATGTAAAGCATGATTGCTCTGTTTTCATCTAGCAGCTCACATCAGAATTTTTGGAAGCTAAAATGATCTCAGAGTGAGGCCCTCTCGCTTGTCATTTTAATTTAGTCGATTTTATTTGATTTATATAGCAAATCAATTTTTCCAATAAAATTTGATTTCTGGTTTGTGAATTTCTAATATTAATTTGTAATTACAGGAAGAAGGAATTATTATATTGGGCATGGCTTGGCCAGTTGGATAACAGCAATTGCAAGTGCTCATCGGTTGAGAATTTAGACAAATAGAATCGAAAATGGCAGGATGCTCCATCATCACCAATAGGTAAATAAAGTTGTTCTTTCTGGCTTAGGGTTTTTAAACCTTTTTCCTCTCCAATTTGGTGCTCTTCTCCGTTAAACTAGAACTTTTGTTTTCATCCATAGTGCTCTTCTCTGTTAAACTAGAACTTTTGTTTTCATCCATTCTAGTTTTGATTGTTAGATGTAGGCTTTTAGTGTTATAATTTCCTTAATTTAAAAATAGATTGATAGAAAATCATTTTTAATCTAGAATCCCACACATATAGTATCTCCCTGAAACAAGTCAAGGAATCTTTTCCTTTAGTTGTTTGGGACTTCTGTCGTCTGTGTCGTTAAATTAGATTTATCGTGGCTGATACAGACTACACCTACAGGAAAAGAGTGGGTGGCCTTAAAAAAATGCCCAGATATTTCCAACTAACCGACAAATCTCCGTTATGGGCTTCCCGTCTGTATTCAATATAGTAATATTATAGGAGCATTGATCCATAACAATATTCCATCACTAGTAAGATTAAGGCCCTCACGCTTGTCATTCTAATTTAATAGATTTTATTTGATGCATTGGAAAATCAATTTTTCCAGTAAAATTTGATTTCTGATTTGTGAATTTTTAATAATATGTAATCACAAGAAAAAGGAATTACTATATTGGGCATGGCTTGGTGAGCTGAGTATCAGCAATTGCAAGTGCTCATCAGTTGAGAGCTGAGTATCAACAATTGCAATTATTCATCGGTTGAGAAGAGAATCGAAAATGCATCATAACCAATAAGTAGATAACGTGTTCTTTCTAGTTAAGGTTTTTTAATCCTTTCTTCTCCAATTTGGTGTTCTTCTCTGTTGAACTAGAATCTCTTCTATTTTGGTTTTGATTGTTAATGTAGGTTTTATGTGTTATAGTTTCCTTAATTTAGAGTTAGATTGATAAGAGATCATTTTTTATCAGGGCCGTACATTAGATTTAACAGTGGTTGAGACGGGGGACGCCAACACGAGAAGAGTGTGGACAGCCCTAAAAAAAATGCCCAAAATTTTTCAAGTGACCCATAAGGGATTATGGGCTTCCCGTCGGTGCATCGATAAGGGATCATTTTTTATACATAAACAATATCTCCCTGAAATAAGTTAACGAGTCTTTTCCCTTACTTGTTTGGTCCTTCTGCAGTCTCTGCCGTTTAGATTAGATTTAACGGTGGTTGAGACGGAGAACCGTTCCTAAAAAAAATGCCCAATTTTCCACTGCCCACGAAGCTCCCTTATGGGCTTCGTCAAGTTTAAAAAAAAAAACTTGAACGATACAGCTTAAACGATGTCAAGTTTAAATTCCTGGAGAAGTCTATTCACACGCTCACTGATCAACCCTGTTAATTTTGGCCTAAATCCTTATTTCTGAAATCTGTTTTAAAATTAAATAATAATAATTAATTAAATGATTTAATTAATTAACACCTTTTTTTTGACAACACACTTTTTTATTATATAAAATAAATTTAATAAAAAAGTATCCGGGTCTTGGTCTTTAAAATAAATTTACAGTTTTTTAAAATATGTTTTAAAATAATTATAATTAATCAATTTATCAATTAACTAATAAATCTTTAATAAAACGTTGTTTTACAACACATTATTTTATTTAAAAAAATTATACTCATTAAATATTAACATGTATAAATAAAATAATAATATCTTAACTTTCTATTAAAAATAAATATTATTATTATAAAATAAAGAAATCAAATTTTAACTAATTACTAAAAACAAATATTATTAGTATAAAATTAAGAAATCCAATTGAAACTCTATCTATTAAATTTCCACCGTGTCCTCGTCTTCAACATAATTCTAGTACTTGTTTTGAGAAAGGAGCCTTGCTATGTCATCTGCGGAGAGTTGGACCTATTTTTGGAAAAGTTATTTCCAGGATTAGTTATTAAATGTGCTTTTACATGAGTTTAGAATTTTTCTTTTATATAAATTGAAAAAAAAAAAAATTGAAATTGTATATTAATAATAATAATAAAGTTGTGTATTTATAATAATAATAATAATATTTTAGATGAGTTTAAATTTCAAACTTTATTTTATTTTGATGACGTTGAGGGTTAAATTATGGATATTAGTTTGTTATATTAATAATTAAATGTTATAGAGTATTTAGCTAGTTTTCTGTTAATTCTTATAGATAAGATGTGATTGGAACATAATTACACTCAAGTCATCTTGTCCATCCAAACATCTCATGTAATCAAATTTATCCTAACATTATCCAATGCACTTGTTAATAAATGCATCTAAATTGCAATTTAAGAAGATAGTTGTATTAATATGATTTGTTATATAAAGTGATAAGGAGTAATAGTTCCTACCTCACAATTAATTATACTTGGTTTACTTAGATAAGTAAACATTATGAACATAATTTGTCAAGTGAATGAACAATACTAAGAGAGATGTTTCTACATTGATAATATTAAATTTCTTTTATGATCAATAAGAAATACAAATGGATAATGAATTAATCAAGTCAACATCAATTTATTGATTTACTTTTTGTCTTTCACAATCCTATTCAAAATATTGTTGGGTGTACTTGGCATATCTAATTTTACAAAATGGGTGATAAAAAAAATGTTGTTTTTTCCACCTAAAAAAGTAGAGTATTACTTTAAAAAATCTAAATACTACACTTAAAGTATAAGTTATATAAAGAAAGAGGATTGTGATTTTACTCATAGAATTCCATTAACTACATCTATCTAAGTGTTCATCTCAAAAACTTTCCAACTTCACTAATATCTATCTTCCTTTCTCAATCACCTCATTAACTACATCTATCTAAGTGTTCATCTCAAAAAATTTCCAACTTCACTAATATCTATCTTCCTTTCTCAATCACCTTATTAATGTATATTCTTTTTACTTTATTCTCTCAATTAATTTATTTATGTGATTTTGGAGTTCTTTAAGGGTTAAATGATGGTGGATTTTTATATAATTTTATGTTTTATGATGTTGTTTTTCTTATTAGTACACAATACATATTTATTGTTTAATTTTTCAATGAAGTTTACATTAAATATTTTAGAATAGATTCCAAATTATTGTTATTTGAATTACAATATTTAACTGCAATGAATAATTTAAAAGGGATTCCACATTATTGTTACTTATATTACTTTGTGAATCAACATTTTATTTTAAAAGTTATTATCTTTAAAATCTATATTTGATTTAACTTTACTAGCTTGATATTAGATGTAACTTTTTTTTTTTGTTCCTTGCCACTTTGATGTGTGTTTTTGTCTTTTTATAATTACTTATGACTAAGAAAAGAAAACCATTCCAACCACTAGAATTAATCAATGAATCAAGTGCACATGGGGAATAATTGATGTTTTTCATAGAAACACAACTTGCATATACTTTAGAAATTATTCATAGCTCAAATAATGTTTGATATTATCAAAATTTTACTTTTTCAAGTCTGAGTAATATTCTCATTTTTCTTTTATTAAAAAGGAAAACTAGTTTAATTTGTGTTGAAATTTCTTCTCCATATGAAACAAATCATGACTATCTTATTTAAATATGTGTGAAGAAAATGATTTGGAAAATTTACCTTTATGAAATATGTTATATTATATTTAGATGAATGGTTAGAGGAGTGGTGTTGTTGTATACAAAGATAAGTGGTTTCTATTTTCAAAAATGGTTTTTTATTTAAATTAATTTTTTTGGAGTCACTGACCTATTTCTTTCAAGTTTTGTTTTGCATTGCATTTGACTCTACTCCTACATGGGACACAACATCCCTTATGTAGGCCTCATGCATCTGCCATAACCTCTTATCATAACAGAGAGTGGATATATAGAGTGCTCGAGTAGAGTGCAATTATAAGGAGATAGGATTCCTAACTAAAGATATAGCATCCTACATTGATTTTGAACTCTAAACCACAATAACATAAATTTCAACAAGTCTCTACAAAAATAGTGCCCCTTTACTACCATATTGATGAATATGCACATTGACAAGTTAGATGTATACATAAAGTTAACTACAATTCTCTTATACTAGATTTTTGTTTACGATATCTTAAGTTTTGTTTTGTATTATATTTGATTTTTTACTCTACTCATACAATAGAGACAACATCAATAACATCACTCAAAACAAATGTATAGAGTGATCAAATAAAGCGTAGTTATAAGGAGACTGAATCTAAAACAAATGTATAAAGTGATCAAGTAAAGTGTTGTTATAAAGGGACTGAATCTAAAACAAATGTATAAAGTGATCAAATAAAGTGTAGTTATAAAGGGACCCAATCTTAAAATCTGTTGCACTTTCAAAAAGCATTTACAAAATTAGTTACCCTTTCCTACCATACCAATGAATATGTTCATTAACAATATCACTGAAGGTATGTGGATGAGAAAGGAAGAGGAAATGTTCACGTATAGTTCACACAGAAGAGTGGGAGTAAGTGAGGAATTTGAATTGTTGCATATACAACTAATGCTATCATTTACTAAGTGAAATGTTAGGACAAGTAGGGGAAGAGTATTTTACGAAATATATTTCCACTGCATCAGTGGTTATCTCTTCCTTGCAGTGATGAGTAATGCTTAAGAGGACTTTGTGAATACAATTTATGCAAATATTGGACTGAATGTTGGGCGATCCCCCCGTGTAGTGGAATGGTATGCATTGCTCCTATACCCAACACGACCACTCATCTGCTATGACCTTTACGTATGTGACCCTTTGCCATTTTGTGTGTAATGCTTCTCCCTTCTCCTTCCTCTTACATGACTATCTTCCCACTATGGCATAAGCATATATTTCCCCACAGGAATGGTTCTCTCTCCCTTGAAGCAAAGGGTGACGCTTGACTGGACTCCCTTGAGTACAATTCATGCTCGTTCACCTTCATGGCTACATTTGGAAAACATGGACTGACTATTAGCCAGAAGATGGGCGATCCTTTTGATTCCCTATTGATGGGCTAGATGACTGCAATACCTTATTTATCTTTGGACATACTCATGGAAAGAGTAGACAATAGGAAGACAAGGATTTGTGCTTGGTGCACATAAGGTGAATACAAATTATTTTTCCCAAATCTCTTTGATTGCATTTTTAGCATCCAAAAACAACAAGGTCACTAGGTCAAAGAAACAATGGAAAAAATTCCTTTAATTTTGCTTTAGTAGACAATGAAATGCCCAATAAGGATAAATGTAATGTTCTAGACGGTAACAAGGCCAAACTATACTTTAAGTTTAATTATACTTTCATAGCAGGACACCAAATAAAAGGCATACGATTATAGGTGGGTATTTTCAAACTATACTTTAAGTTTAATTATACATTAAGAGAAAGACACCAAATAAAAGGCATACGATTATAGGTGGGTATTTTCAGTATTCTATGTTGCCAATAGTTGGGGGTTCCTTGTCATCTTTGGGAAGGTCAACAATGACATACACTTTTTTGGCCTCATCGCATGGATTGACTAATGCTCTCAAATCTTCCTTCTTCTATTGGACGAAGTGAGGGAGGACCATGCCTCTTGACCATGCCTATGAAAGAGGCATCAAAGCTCACAAAAGGAGGCAACACATGCTAGTAAATGATGACATTGAAACCCAAAAGGAGAGCCTACATGCGAACAACTGGACATTTTTGTTCATAAGGAACATGGCTTTGTCTTTGTGGATTCACCAAATGAGAAGCAAGGTCTTCAACAATCTTATGCTCATCAAATGTTGTAGCTAAATTACCAATTCCAGGGAATTGGACTTGTTCTCAAGAATGATGCCAATTCTTGATGCCCAAACTTTCCTCTGCAAATGTCAAGTCCAAACCCATATGATTGAGGGAAACCCAAGGTAACTTAGAAACGAGATCTTGTCGCAAACCCCACTTTTCTCTCTTTAAAGATGGTGCATTTCTAGCTCAAGGGGAGTATCCTATTTGTTGTTCTTGATTTGAGTTAAACCTAGAAATTGTAATAGAATAAATTAGAAACACGTTGAACAGATCGAGTAAGAATGGATTCAGTAGGCTAGTTGGATGCTAAAGACTGGTGCTTTCCCATTAAGATATGGAGTTCTATGTTAACATACAAGGCCTTGTCATGGATGATGAAGAAATTTAAAGTCATTCTGAATTAATGAGTGACTCTTACCAAATGAATCAACAAAATTGTATATATCAATGCTATATGAGATCATTCTTGATCTGTAATTGTATGGCATGTGGTCAAAATGACTCACCAACACATCTCCTAAATGAGAAATAATAAAGATTGTAAAATATTACCTACCAAAATCGATGTGACTTCGACATATGGACAATCATCTTTCCCTCTAGTTGAAACTCCAGTCAAACAATCGAACCTTTGATTGAACCAACAAACCTTTGAACCATGCAATTGAACCCTTGTGCCTTTACATACCCCTCTTTTATCCTTGTATTTGTATGTATTTGGAAGGCTAACAATCTCTGCAACGGTTTCCAAACATCTTTCCAAGATTCAATTATAGAAACCCTTTGTTGTTTCAAATCCTATAGAACTTGAGAAGTAGGCTATCTTTGTGGTGCACACATGGCAGTATATGATTTGATGAGATGCTTATGTGTCACCCTATAATTGCTTCTCATCTACCATCATGGCCATGAGCGGGCCTCCAACTTCTTTCTTAGGCATCCATAAGTCTCTTGTCTATTTTATGAGAAGGGTAGGGCTTAAGTTTCCCAACCTCTACCTTTATTGCTTTTCACTCCACATTATTATTTAGGTGGAGTGTGAATGTAATGTCCCCCACCTCTTAATGAAGAGGTTTGGGAAGACTTAGTGGTCTATCCATCCCCACTAGACCATAGTCTCATGCAGCATATTTTTGGTTCCTGAATCGGCCTTCAAGGCCATGGTATTACAGGCATGTCATGACTCACCGGTGGCAGGACACCAAGGGATCGGCAAGACATACAAGCAAGTAAGGGAGAGGTTCTCATGGAAGGGCCTCAAAGAGGATGTGTTGAATCACGTCAAGGAGTGTACTACTTTTCAGGAGAATAAGGATGAGCACACTCACACAGGAGGACTGTTGCAACCCTTACCCATTCCAGAGCACAAATGGGAGAGCATCTCCATAGACTTCATCACAGGGTTTCCAAGGGCATTTCCATAGTAGAGGACAGGTTGACAAAATTTGCACACTTTCTCTCCATTCCTACAAATGTCAGTGTAGCATAGGTGGCCAAATTGTTTTTCAGAGAGGCCTTCAGGCTACATGGGCTACCCAAAACCATTGTCAGTGACAGGGATAGCCGATTTACAAGTACGTTTTGGAAGGAGTAATTCATTCTGGTTGGTACGTCTTTGACCCCTAGCACTAGTTATCATCCTCAGACAAACGGGCAGACTGAGATAGTCAATAAATGGGTGGAAGGTTATCTCAAGAACTATGTAGCAGGGCAGCAAAAGGCATGGGTTAGGTGGATACACTTGGGGGAATACTGTTACAACACCACCCATCACATGTCCATAGGCATGACCCCATTCAGGGTGTTGTACAGTTATGACCCAATCTCTTTTGTAGAGAATGATTTTGGTGACAACAGAGCCCCAATGGTACAGGATTGGGTACAATAGAGTCAGGACATCCTCAGGGAATTGAAGGATCATCTACAGAGGGCACAGAATCAGCAGAAGGTCCAAGCAGAAAAACACAGGGTAGAGCGTACTTTTGAGGTTGGTGACTTAGTCTACTTAAGGCTCCAACCATACAGATAGGCTTCTATAAAAATAAGGGGCGCAGAAAAGCTCCAACCCTACTTCTTTGGTCCCTATAAGATCAGCAGGAAGGTAGGGGTTGTAGCTTATGAGCTGGAGCTTCCACAGGGTAGCAGGATACACAATGTTTTCCACGTGTCCTGCCTGAAGAGGGACATCGGTCAAAACATCACCCCACTGGAGGTGCTTCCCCCTCTAGATGAAGAGGGGCAGCTGGTTCTGGTACCGGAGGAGATATTGGATGTTTGGGAGTAGAAACTCCGGAAGAGAAGCATAAAAGAATACTTGATCAAATGGAAAGATTTGTCGATTGAGGATGCCACGTGGGAGAATGAACGGGTGGTATGGGAGACAGGATTGGAATTTCTTGTGGACAAGCTATTTCTAGCAGGGGAGACTGTAATGTCCTCCACCTCTTGATGAAGAGGTTTGTGAAGACTTAGTGGTCTAGCCATCCCCACTAGACTATAGTCTCATGCAGCATGGGGACAAGTCAGCCAAATCAATGTTATATTTTGAAGTTGACATAGAAAAAGGGAAAAAGGGAAAAAAGTAACTCAATGAAGAATTAGAACGATGGAGGTTGAGTTAGGAGTTGAACCTAGGGGTTAAACTAACTCAACCATGAAACAAAATGGAAGTATAAAGGAAAGGCTAGGGCACACTCTTCATTCAGCTTGAATAGTTGGTATTTGCTTGTTGAGCTCTTGAGCACACAGTTTTAAGGGTTTTAAGTTTACAAACCCTAGAGAACAACTCAGTGGTGAAAGATTCCACTCACCTTGTTCCAAGCTTGGTCTCGAGGATGAAATATTCCACCCAAACCATTCTACACTCATCACAGGTTCCATCATCGATACAAGAGGGCAGCAGGGTCGTATCAGTTAGGGTTTTCCAGCAGGGGCACACCATTGCTTGAGAGGAAGTTCGATCCAGCATTGTGATAGGGCCTAGAGACATTCTAGCACTTGGGTTTTGCTTGTAGAACCTTTCTCATCAGTTTGGAGGCATTTTGGAGGTGTTACTTCGACCGGATTGTTGGTTACAGTTTTGGGATGGTTTTGAGAGAAGGAGGGCATATTGGTGATTCAGATATTGTCAGATCTAGGGGGTTATATCTCATATATGATTGTGAGACTTCTCCTAGTGACTTGTGGTAGCCCAATCTATCATCTGAGGGAGTTTCAGGAGTTTTGGAGGCTTCCTTCATCAATTCCGAGTTATTGGGCATTTCAGGACTTCAAGACGGTGTAGTCTTGATTAGGGTTTCAGTAGCTAGAAGGGAGAGACTTGGTATTTGGGCTTCATACTTCAGGGAGGGATTCCCCTTGTCCCAATCTATCTCTTGGTAATGTTTGGCATCATTTGGGGCTCTCCTTCAGCTGAACCGAAATCTTGGCCTTCTCATCCATCCAGCAGGACGTGCCAGCAGCTAGGGGCGTTGGACGTAACCCTATCTCTTCTGTCCTTGGATCTTCATCTCATATTCAGCCTTTGGAGTCTTATTTTGTATTATCGGGAGAATTTTGTAGCAGCTCATATCTTCTATCTTGTAGCCATCTGATGAGATTCCAAATCTGCTTCTATATTGTATCAGGTTCTTGCTTTTCATAATAAAAAGGTCAGATCTGTGTTTTGGAGTTCCATATCTTGTGTGTTAATTAGATATTGCATATCTTCATGATTTGTGTTGAATAACTTAATATAACCCTAAGGCCGGAATATTGAGGAACCAACCTGAATATACAAACAATCAAACAGTTAATTCAGTGGTTAGTTAGTGTTCCAAGCAAAAAAATTGGCTTGGGAACTTTACAGTGGTATCAGAGCTCCGATCCTCCCATCCTATGAGTATTAGCACATGTAGAAATTCAGCGGTATTTACATGGGCCGAAGGAAGAAACAGACGAGTGAAACAAAAGCCGATATGGAGGGTTCATGTGATGACAATGAGCCACAGGGTTTCGCAATATTAGCACAGGAATTCTGTAAGTCCTAAGTCCATACATAGAGTACATTGGTCTGCCACTTACAAGAAAACCAGGAGACCAGTCGTAGGGGACATGTCGAAATATCTGAGACCTTGAGGAAGGTAGATGAAAACCAGACCAGGATGGCAACAATGTTGATGGAAATAAGTCACAAGGGAAAAGGTCCTAAGGCATATGACAACAGGGAAACGAGTGGATCTCATGGAGGGAACATGTATCATCCAAAGCATATTGCCTATCATCAGTCTAAGGGGAGCCATGGAGGGGGAGTACCACATGGACAGGCAGGTAGCAGGGCTACTCCTAAACCGTATTTTCCCACATTCATAGATGAACCCACACAACATGCACCCGTAGATGACTTTGTTGAGAAGATGGTGCACTGTTCCAGGGAGTACAACAGTTTGAGTATAACTGTAATGATCCCAAGCCAATTTTTTTCTTGAAACCACTAACTACCACTGTTGTGTTTATTGATTATCTGTTGTGCAGGTGGCTATTGATGTTCAGCCTTAGGGTTTGTTCCAGTTATTTAGATAGTGTTCATACAAGGTATATTCAACATATGAAATATCACAATAATACTCAAGATATGGAAAACACAAGCATAGATCTGACCTTTATTATGAAAAGCATGAACCAGATACAATATAGAGCAGATCTGGAATAGTCCTCAGATGGATCCACTAGATAATAAATATGAGTTGCTACAAAATGCTCCCTCTATTACAAAAGATGCCTCCAAAGGATGAATAGAATCTGAAGACCCAAGGTGCCAACAATAGGTGAATGTTCAACCCCCCTGGGATGTTGGTACGTCCTGCTAGTGTGTCTTACTGGCTAAAAGGGACCAATATTTCGGCCTAGCTGAAGGAGATTATCAAATCGTGAAAAAATCCACCAAAATGTATATCAGGACCAAGGAAACCCCTCCTGGAAGTCTGAAGCTCAAATACTCAATCCTCTTCCACCAATGGCTGAAACCCTAATGCAGTCTGTGCCCTCCTGAAACCCTGAATAGCTCAATAAGTCGTTCTGAATGAAGGACACCTCCAAAACCTATGAAATTCTCTAGAATGGTAGATCGGGCTATAAAAACCCCTTAGGAGAAGTTTCAGGTCTAGATTCTAGGTAGAACTCCCTAGATCTAAGAAATACTGAATCACAAGATGTCCTCCTTGCCTCAAGGCCATCCCAATATGTAACTGAAGATATGATGGTGATAACTCTTCAAGAAAACCTCCAAAATGATGGTGAAGGACCTACAAATAGAACCCAAGTGTCAGAATTCCCCCAAGCTCTCCTGATTTGATGGACCGAACTCTTCTTCAAGATATGGTGCACCCCTGCTGGAAATCCCTGAACAGTACAGCCTTGTTGCTCTCCTAAATCGATAGGTGGATTTGTGATGAATGTAGAATGGTGTGGGTGGAGTATTTCATCCCCGAGACCAAGCTTGGAACAAGGTGAGTGGGTCTTTCACCATTGAGTTTCTCACAAGGGTTTGTAACAGCAAAACCCTCAAACTGTATGCTCAAGAGAAATAACAAGAAAATACCAAAATCCAGAATGCCCCAGAAGCGCACCCTAGCCTTCTCTTTATACTTTTTCTTCTATTTTCCTGTTGAGTTAACTTAACTCCTAGGGTTAACCCTAACTCCAACTCCAGCTCTTCTATTTCTTCATTGAGTTATATTTTAACTCTTTTTCCACCATTTTATCAAGTCAACTTAAGAATATAACCTTAGTTTGGTTGACCTTTCCCCTCAGTGTGAGACTATGGCCTAGTGGGGACACCTAGACCACTAAGTCTTCCAAACCTCTTCATCAAGAGTTGGGGGACATTACAGTCTCCCTTGCTTGAAATTACTTGTCCTCAAGCAATTCCAAACCTGTCTCCCGTACCATCTGTTCATTCTCCCATGTGGCATCCTCAATGGGTAAATCTTTCCACCTGATCAAATACTCCTTAATGCTTCTCTTCCGGAGCCTTTTCTCTCTAACCTCTAATATCTCTTCTAGAATCAACACAAGTTGTCCTTCTTCATCCATGGGAGGTAGTATCTCAATGGGAATGATGTGTTGGTCGATGTCTTTCTTTAGGCAGGATGCATGGAAGACATTGTGTATTCGGTTGCCCTGTGGAAGCTCTAACTCATAAGACACGACTCCTATCCTTTTGTTGATCCTGTAGGGCCTAAAGAAGTGTGGTTGTAGCTTTTCTGCTCCGCTTATTTTTATAGAAGCCAACCTGTAGGGTTGGAGTCTTAAATAGACTAAATCACCAACCTCAAAAGTACGCTCCACTCTGTGCTTGTCTTCTTGGACCTTCTGCTAGTTCTGTGTTCTCTGTAGATGATCCTTCAACTCTCGGAGGATTTCTTGCCTCTGTTGTACCCAATGTTGTACCATTGGTTCCCTGTTGTCCCCTGTTATCCCCGATATCTAGGGATAACTAGGAGATCATGTCTCGAGGCCCACAGGTCCTAGACATGAATTACCGAGAGAAGGATTGACCTGAGCATGGCCCTAGAGGGCCCACCCTTCTTCTTCTTCGCCAGACTTGTCCTATTAGTAGCAACAACTTCCATCACCATCGGCTTGGACTTGCATCAAAGGAGACTCTTGCTCCATGAGGTAATTGCTCCAAGGTATCATGGTATGTGTCATGTTTGATCTTTATAACCTTCTTATATATGCATCAGGTTCCTTACATTTCTAATAATTGCTTGGATCTTACACTAATCCACTTGACCATTGATTGGGGGGATTGACGGGTGACCTAAGCAAGCTTGTATTCATGGGTTTTGGTTAGCCACCAGGGGGGATTTGCAGAGCCATCGTCTTCTCCCACCATTCTATCATTTTACATCTTATCTCCCATTCATCCATCCCATTCCCCTAGTCCGGCCATTAGGATGATCTTTGAGGGTTACACTTTGTCCTGTGGGAAGAAGGGGTTAAAGGCCCAGGGGGTAAAAGCAGCTGGTAAAAGATAAAAGCCATAGGAAATGAAACCTAGAGATGTTTTGCCCAGTGATCCCCGAGAAAGCAATAAAAGGCCTCTCGATAAGAAACAAAAGGGGCCCTAAGAAAAATAATAAAACAAGACCTAACCAAGAGGATGGGAGGTCTCATCACGAGCCAGCCCATTATGTTCATAGGTATCTAGCAG
>ML793480.1:34331-46791 GCA_009831015.1 Picea engelmannii | reverse complement strand
CTCAGTGGAATACCTTCATCCTTGACTATCTCTTTTGGCAAGTAATCTGTGAGGGGGAAAAACCTACTTTGACCTTTTGAACCTTGAATCCTTGATCTTTTCCTTTTCAGCACCCCAGATTACTAGGGACGTCTCCCTTGGGACAGGCCACCCTAAATAGAAAGAGCTCCCCATCGAGGTGACAGTGGGTGGGGAAGCTCCTGTTACGCCAGTTTGAGTCTTACTTCCAAGCTACTAAACATATCCTACAAACTGAGCGATAACAGGGCCAGCATCCATAAAAAAAAGGAAAGTCTCCAGAGGATATCACCCAAGCCATGTAACACGAGGTGGTGTGGTAAAAGGATGTCCATACATATAGATAGAGTGAAAGACAGGGGTGGTATTATCCATGGGTGCCTTTGTAGAAGGCGAGTTGTACCTGTCATGGATGCAATTCTTTCCAAGCCCTTTATTGCCTTTATTCTTTCTTTTCTTTATTATTTTTCTTTCTTTTTATTTCAAGGTCTAACTAGAGGACACTACCTTTGCGTGGTGACCAAAGCTGACAGTGTTACCCACAAGTACTTTCACAGAGATGATAAGGTTGGCTCATGATGAGACCCCCTTTCCCTTGGCCATGCAACCAAAGGTCACTGCCCTGGCATGGTAACCAGATAATGGCAATGTCATACTGCTAGGTACCCATGAACATAATGGGTTGGCTCGTGATGAGACCCCCCATCCTCTTGGCTAGGTCTTGTTTTGTCATTTTTCTTCGGGTCCCTCTTGTTTCTTGTTGAGAGGCTTTTTATTGCGTTCTTGGGGATCCCTGGGCGAGGCATCTCTAGGTTTTATTTTTTTATGGATTTTATCTCTTACCCTGCTTTTACCTCCTGGGCCTTTAGCCCCTTCTTCCCACGAGATAAGTTGTAACCCCACAAACAGGTCATCCTAATGTTCGGACTAGGGGAATGGGATAGATGAGTGGGAGATAAGATGTAAGAGTTATGATATGATGGGAGTGGACAATGGCCCTTCAAAATCCCCCCTAGTGGCTAACCAAAACCTATGGGTACAAGCTTGCTAGGGTACCCTGTCAATCCCCCCAACCATGGTCAAGTGGGTTAATGTAAGATCCAAGCAGTCGTTAGAAATGAAAGGAATTTGATGCATATATCTGAAGGTTATAATGATCAAATATGACACATACCATGATACCTAGACCAATTACCTCATGGAGCAAGAGTCTTCTCCAATACAAGTCCAAGCCGAAGGTGATGGATGCTGTTGTTTCTGACAAGACAAGTCTGATGAAGAAGAAGAAAGATGGGCCCTCCAGGGCCATGCTCAGGTCAATCCTGCTCTCGGTACTCCATGTCTAGGACCTGTGGGCCTCGAGACATGATGTCCTAGTTATCCCTAGAAATCGGGGATGACATGGTCCACATGTCGAAGGTGTTCCTCCCACGTCTTGTTGTAAATGAGAAAGTCATCAAAGAATACTAGAAAGTGTTTCCTTAGCTGTTTGTTGAACAAATGGTACATGCAAGACTGAAACATGGCTGGGGCATTGGTTAATCTGAAGGGCATTACCAAGAACTCATAATGGTCGTAATGACACTTGAAAGTTGTTTTTGAGATAGCCTCCTCCCTCATCTTGATTTGATGGTAGCCTGAATGAAGGTCAATCTTTGTGAAGTAGACAGCTCTATGTAGTTCATCAAGCAACTCATCAATCCTGGGTATAGGGTACCTGTTTTTTATCGTCTTTTTATTCAAGGCCCGGAAGTCAATGCACATCCTCATCGTCCCATCCTTGTTCTTGACCAAGACTATTGAAGAAGCAAAAGGGCTAGAGCTCGACCTGATGTGTCCCATGTCTAGAAGCTCCCTGATGGCCTTCTATATCTCGTCTTTATAGTTCTTTGGATGCCTATAGGGTGTAGTGATGACTGGTTTAGCCCCTACTTCTAGTTCAATGATGTTTTCAAACCCCCTATCTGGTGGCACACCTGGAGGAATCAGCCCAAACACCTTGTGGTGCCTGTCAAGGATCTCTTTGATCTATGGGGTGTAGTGCACCTTACCCTTCTCATCCACACGTGCTTAAATCTTACATTAAGCTGCATACACAATTTCCTCTCTCCTAAAGATAGCTTCCATCCTCTTGGTTGTAACCGCTCTAGTAGAGTTACCTGTCATGCCTCTGAGCACTACCTTTCATCCTCCCTCCTCTGCAAAAGACATCTCCATGGTATTGTAATTGGTGTTGATAGGCCCTAACGTGCTGAGCCACTGTACTCCTAGGATGATGTTAGTGTCTGGAAGGTCCATCACATAGATGTCCTGTATTAGCTCATGCCTTCCCAAGGTGAGCTTCATATCTGGAATGTACCTGTCACAGGGCATAGTGCTACCACCTTCCACTTCTACCTTGAACCCTTCAAATACTATTGTGGGTATATGTCTCATCTTCAACAATGTTGAGTCAATGAAGTTGTGAGAGGCTCCCCCATCAATCAATACAGACACTCTCTGTCCCTGCAAGACCCCCCTCATCCTGAAGGTGTTGAATTTGGGCACCCCGCTGATAGATGCCAAGGTGGCCTTCCCCCCAGTCGTACTGTCCTGTTCTAGAATCTCTTCCTCTACTGCCTCTGTGGTTTCGGCCTCTATGTTCTGTATTTGACCAAAATCTTCCTCCTCCTCATTGTCTGAAGTCACCTCAATGTAGTGTACCTGGCCACGTCCCATGCACTTGTGTGATGGGTTCCATGGTTCTTTGCATTTGAAGCAGAGTTGCTTCCTCCTCAGTTTTGTTTTCATCTATCCTGCCATGACCCCTGTCAAACCCCCTTGGATCACATCCTCTCGGGTTCACATGAGGTCTTTGGTCTCTTCCTCCGGTGTTAAGAGGTGGTCTAGGGATAAGTTTTGGTTTGGCAGCTGGCCCTAGGCCCCTCATCCTCCAAATGGCATCCTGTAGATTGGTGGGCTTGAAAGCCTTTACCCACCCATTCAAGGGTTCCATCAACCCTTCAGTAAACAACATCATAAGTCTGGTTGATGAGATGTCTTGCACCATGAATGCAACCCTCAATGTATACCTCTGGTGCACCTGTCTGTCTAAGCTATGTGAGCTCCCTGAAATGCAGCTCTGGGTCCCCCTGATCAAAATGGTCAATGAGCCTCTGAGTGAAGTCTGTGTATGCCATGATCTGATTGTGGCCTAGGGTGATCAATCCATGGTACCACCAATCATGAGCTTTTCCATCCAAGTGCATGGTGGCAAACTTGATGGCTTCCATCTCTCTCATGGGGTTAAGTTGTAGATAAGTATCCAGCTTATGTACCCACGCCTGTGCTATCATTTTGGCTGTGCCATCAAAGTATGGGATTTCTATCTTCCCCATCCTACATTCCAGCTCATAATTGCTTCTGTGGTTCGACTTAGGTTTATTTATGAACTTAAGCTGGCAGTATTGATCCAGGGACATTTGTCTCTGAATTCCCAAGTCTAGCTCATGGTACTCCCTGGTACACGGAACCATCTGCTCTAGAAAATCATCCACCTGTTCCCGTTGTGACTGTCCATCTGTGAACGTGGGTAAGTATGGTCTAGGAGTAGCCCTGCTACCCATTTTCCCATGTGGGGTGCCCCCTCCATGATTCCCTTCCGACTGATGATAGGGAATCTGCTCAGGGTTATACCTGGGAGCCTTCTCTGGGTTGTACCTATTTCCACCATGTGAACCAACAATCTCTATGTTTTCATATATCTCTGGACCTTTCCCCTTATGATTTATCTATAGTAATAGATCGGCTATCCTAGTCTGGTTCTCGTCCACCATCCTTAGGTTATCATCTACCTTTTCCAAGGTCTCAATAATTTTGGCTTGTCCTTTGTGAGTTATGTCATAGTTCTCCTGTAGGTGAATGACCAACTTACTTTCTATTTGGATTATGGATTTATTGAATTCTCTTGCCAAGTAAGCCAAGCCCTAGGGTTCACCTTCCTCACCTGAACCCTCCATTTCGGCCTCTGTTTCACTTGCCTGTTTCTGCTTTCTTCCCATGTATATACCACTGTATCGATGCATGCGCTAACCCTCACAGGATGAGAGGATCAGAGCTCTGATACCACTGTAATGATCCCAAGCCAATTTTTTGCTTGAAACCACTAACTACCACTATTGTGTTTATTGATTATCTGTTGTGCAGGTGGCTATTAATGTTTCGACCTTAGGGTTTGTTCCAGTTATTTAGATAGTGTTCATACAAGATCTATGCAACATATGAAAGATCACAATAATACTCAAGATATGGAAAACATAAGCATAGATCTAACCTTTATTATGAAAAGCATGAACCAGATACAATATAGAGCAGATCTGGAATAGTCCTCAGATGGCTCCACTAAATAATAAATATGAGCTGCTACAAAACGCCCCCGATAATACAAAAGATGCCTCCAAAGGCTGAATACAATCTGAAGACCCAAGGTGCCAACAATAGGTGAACGTTCAACCCCCCTGGGTTGCTGGTACGTCCTGCTGGTGCGTCCTGCTAGCTGAAAGGGACCAATATTTCGGCCTAGCTGAAGGAGATGCTCAAATTGTGCCAAACTCCACCAAAATGTAGATCGTGACCAAGGAAACCCCTCCTGGAAGTCTGAAGCTCAAATAATCAATCCTCCTCCACCAATGGTTGAAACCCTACTGCAGTCTGCGCCCTCCTGAAACCCTGAATACCTCAAGAAGTCATTCTAAATGAAGTACACCTCCAAAACCTATGAAATTCTGTAGAATGGTAGATCGTGTTGTAGAAACCCCTTAGGAGAAGTTTCAGGTCCAAATTCTAGGTAGAACTTCCTAGATCTGAGAAATATTGAATCATAAGATGTCCTCCTTGCCTCAAGGCTGTCCCAATCTATAACTAAATATCTGATGGTGATAAATCTTGAAGAAAACCTCCAAAATGATGGTCAAGGACCTGCAAAAAGAACCCAAGTGTCAGAATTCCCCCAAGCTCTCCTGATTGGCTGGATCGAACTCTTCTTCAAGATATGGTGCGTCCTTGCTGGAAATTCCTGAACAGTATGACCCTGATGCTCTCCTGAATCGATAAGTGGATCTGTGATGAATGTAGAATGGTATGGGTAGAGTATTTCATCCCCGAGACCAAGCTTGGAACAAGGTGAGTGGGTCTTTCACCACTGAGTTGCTCACAAGGGTTTGTAACAGCAAAACCCTCAAAGTGTATTCTCAAGAGCAATAACAAGCAAATACCAAAATCAAGAATGCCCCAGAAGTGCGCCCTAGCCTTCTCTTTATACTTTTTTTTCTATTTTCCTGTTGAGTTAACTTAACTCCTAGGGTTAACCCTAACTCCAACTCTAGCTCTTCTATTTCTTCATTGAGTTATCTTTTAACTCTTTTTTCACCTTTTCATCAAGTCAACTTAAGAATATAACCTTAGTTTGGTTGACCTTTCCCCTCAGTGTGAGACTATGGCCTAGTGGGGACACCTAGACCACTAAGTCTTCCAAACCTCTTTATCAAGAGGTGGGGGACATTACAATAACAGTTAAGAGGAAAATGACTCTAGATCAGTACTGTCAACTCAAATTCAAAAACAAACCTAAGCCGAACCACGGGAGCAACTATGAGTTTGAGCACAGGGCCGGGAAGATGGAGATCCCCTACTTTGATGGGTCGGCCAAGATGGTTGCAAGAGCATGGGTACAGAAATTGGATACTTATCTGCAGCTTAACCCCATGAAGGAGATGGAGGCCATCAAGTTTGCCACCATGTACTTGGATGGAAAAGCTCATGATTGGTGGTATCATGGATTGACCACACTTGGCCACAATCAGATAGTGGCATACACAGAGTTTACTCAGAAACTCATTGACAGGTTTGGCCAGGGGGATCCTGAGATACATTTCCGAGAGCTCACAGAGCTTAGACAAATAGGAGCATCGAAGGTGTGCATTAAGGAATTCTAGAGGCTAGCAATCATGGTGCAAGATGTGTCATAGACCAGGCTCATGATTCTCTTCACTGAGGGGTTGACTGAGCCCTTGAAGGGTTGGGTGAAGGATTTTAAGCCTACCAACCTGCAGGATGCTATTAGGAGGACGAGAGACCTAGGAGCAACTGCAAAACCAAAATTTGTGCCTAGACCACCTCTTAACACGGGAGGAAGAGAATAGAGACCTCCAATAAACCTAGGAGGGCGTGACCCAAGGGGGTTTGACAAGGGGACTGGTAAGATGGAGGAGAATAATAGAAGAGAACTAAGGAGGAAACAACTATGCTACATATGCAAAGATCCATGGAACCCATCCCACAAATGCATGGGTCGTGGCCAAGTGCATTACATAGAGGTGACATCAGACAATGAAGAGGATGAGGATTTCGGCCACATCCAGAACATAGAGGCAGACACCACCGAAACTACATAGGAGGAGGCTACAGGTCGTGACAGTACGATAGAGGAGAGAGCTACTGTGGCATCCATCAGTGGGGTGCCCAAGTACAACACCTTCAGAATGAGAGGAGTCTTGCAGGGGAAAAAGGTGCCAGTGTTGATTGATGGGGGAGCCTCTCACAACTTCATTGACTCAGCATTGCTACAGAGGAAACACATACCCATGGTTGAATTTGAAGGATTCAAGGTGGAGGTAATAGGTTGAAGCACCATGCCTTGTAACAGGTACATTCCATGGATGAAGCTTGCATTGGGTAGGCATGATTTGGTACAGGATGTTTATGTGATGGACCTTCCAGACACCAACATAATCCTTGGAGTACAGTGGCTCAACACATTGGGGCCTATCATCGCCAACTACAAGACTATGGAGATATCTTTCACAGAGGAGAGTGGAAGAAAGGTAGTCCTCAGAGGTATGATAGGCAACTCATCCAAGGTAGTCACAACCAAGAGGATGGAGGCCATTTTCAGGAGGGAAGAAATCGTGTATGCTGCTGAGTGAAAGATTTCGGCACTTGTGGACAGGAAGGGGAAGATTCACTACACACCAGAGATTCACAAGATCATTGACAAACACAGTAAGGTGTTTGGACCTATTCCACCACGTGTGCCACCAGACAAGGGATTTGAGCATATCATTGAGTTGGAAGAAGGAGAAAAACCAGTCATCACCACACCTTACAAACACCCAAAGAAGTATAAGGACAAAATAGAAAAGGCAGTCAAAGAGCTCTTGGACATGGGGCACATTAGACCAAGTTCTAGCCCTTTCACCTCCTCAGTGGTGTTGGTCAAGAAGAAGGATGGAACCATGCACATGTGCATTGACTTCAGGGCACTAAACAAGAAGACAATCAAAAACAGGTATCCCATTCCGAGGATTGATGAGCTATTGGAGGAGCTCCATGGGGATGTTTATTTCACTAAGATTGACCTGTGCTCTGGTTACCATCAGATCAAAATGAGGGAGGAGGACATCCCAAAAACTACTTCCAGGTGTCACTATGACCACTATGAGTTTTCAGTGATACCGTATGGTCTAATCAATGCCCCAGCCATGTTCCAATCATGTATGAACCATGTCTTCAACAAACAGTTGAGGAAGCACCTCCTTGTATTCTTTGATGACTTGCTAATCTATAGCAAGACATGGGAGGAACACCTACAACATGTCGACCAGATCTTGACTATCATGGAGGAGCAATCATTGTATGCCAAGGAGTCTGAATGTGAATTTGGAATGACAGAGGTCCTCTACTTGGGACACATTATCGAAGCTAAGGGAGTACAGGTACATCAGGAGAAGATTCAGGCCATAATGGAGTGGCCTACACCTAAGACCCTTATAGAGTTGAGGGGATTTCTAGGCATTTGCACTTATTACAGAAAGTTTGTCAAAGGGTTCTCACAACTTTGTCCACCTTTGACCAATTTGACCAAAAAGGGAGCTTTCAAATGGAGCGAGGAAGCCCAATTTACATTTGATAAGATGAAAAAAGTGATGAGCACATGCCTCGTTTTAGCCCTACCAAATTTCGGCCAACCTTTCACCTTGGAGTGTGATTCTTTCGAAACCTCTTGCCTATGAGAGCCGAAAACTCAGGGGACCTGAGTTTCTTTACACCATCTACGACAAAGAGATGTTGGCCATCATGCACGCTTTGGCCAAATTCAGACAATACTTGGTAGGTGCAAGGTTTGTAGTGAAATCAGATCACAATAGCCTTAAGTACTTCTTGGAGCAGAAGGACTTAAATGAAAAGCAATAGAAATGGGTCATCAGAATACAGGCCTATGACTTTGACATTGAATTCGTCAAAGGGAAAAACAATGTGGTGGCAGATGCCTTATCCAGAAGACCATCAATCTATGCCATGATAGATGTATTAGTTGATTGGAAGGACCTCCTTATGATGGAATACTCCAAAAATCAGTTTGCTTGTCAGGTGGTAGATGGGAAAATACATGATGATAACTTCAGGGTCATCAATGACATCATCTATATCAAGGCCCGAATCTTTTTGGTTCTTGAATCGGCCTTCAAGGCCAAGGTATTACAGGCATGTCATGAATCATCGGTGGGAGGACACCAAGGGATTGGAAAGACATACAGGAAAGTAAGGGAGAGGTTCTCATGGAAGGGCCTCAAAGAGGATGTGTTGAATCACATCAAGGAGTGTACTAATTGTCAGGAGAATAAGGATGAACACACTCACCCAACATGACTCTTGCAACCCTTAACCATTCCAGAGCACAAATAGGAGAGCATCTCCATGGACTTCATCACAAGGTTGCCAAGGGCGCAGGGTAAGGATTGCATTTTCGTAGTAGTGGACAGGTTGACAAAATTTGCACACTTGTTCTCCATTGCTACAGACTTCAGTGCAACACAGGTGGCCGATTTTTTTTTCAAAGAGGTCTTCAGGCTACATGGGCTACCCAAAACCATTGTCAATGACAGAGACAACCGATTTATGAGTACGTTTTGGCAGGAGTTATTCAGGCTGGTGGGTACAGCTTTGATCCCTAGCACTAGTTATCATCCTCAGACAAACGGGTAGACTGAAATAGTCAATAAATGGGTGGAAGGCTATCTCAGGAACTATGTAGCAGGGAAGTAGAAGCTATGGGTTAGGTGGCTACACTCGGGGGAATACTGTTACAACACCACCCATCACATGTCCATAGGCATGACCTCATTCAGGGTGTTGTACAGTTATGACCCAATCTCTTTTGTGGAGATTGATTTTGGTGACAACAGAGCCCCAATGGTACAGGATTGGGTACAACAGAGTCAGGAAACCTCAGGGAATTGAAGGATCATCTACAGAGGGCATAGAATCAGCAGAAGGTCCAAGTAGAAAAACATAGGGTAGAGTGTACTTTTGAGGTTGGTGACTTAGTCTATTTAAGGCTCCAACCATATAGATGGGCTTCTCTAAAAATAAGGGGCGCAGAAAATCTCCAACCCCGCTTCTTTGGGCCCTACAGGATCAGCAGGAAGGTAGTGGTCGTAGCTTATGAGCTGGAGCTACCACAGGGTAGCAGGATACACAATGTTTTCCACGTGTCCTGCCTGAAGAGGGCCATTGGTCAACACATCACCCCACTGAAGGTGTTGCCACCTCTTGATGAAGAGGGGAAACTGGTTCTGGTACCAGAGGAGATATTGGAGGTTCGGGAGAATAAACTCCGAAGGAGAAGCATCAAAGAATACTTGATCAAATGGAAGGATTTTCCCATTGAGGATGCCATGTGGGATAATGAACAAGTGGTGTTGACTTCTCATTTAGCACCAGTGGTCAAATCATGTGCCATGAAGAGATGCATCGTCAGATGCTCATGTTGTCGAAGACTTAGGTCCTACAGGGCATGTTTGGCCCCAACACTTATTTTTGTAATTGGAATTTCCACACCCCTGCATGGGTTAATAATGTAATAGGTCTGCATGAGTCATGTCTAGGTCAGTTACCTTGGGATCACTTCACTGGGAGAGTTCCTTTCACCGAGGGTTTTTTATCCTCAGGTTATCAATTGGGCTTTTCAGCCTTATTGATTTCCCTTGAGTTTTCCCCTCACACTTGCAATAATTCCTCCAAAGTGGTGAACGACGTTCTAGTGGGCTTATGTTTTGGTAACTATTATAGGGAATCATTTTAAATGACAATGCAAGACATCTTAGAAAGTTTAGTGGAATTCCGTCGAGTCTAGATTAGTTTTTTTTAATTAATTAATTTTTAATTAAATTTCCATAAGTTTGGAGGTTTAATTATTTAATTAATTAATTATTTTTGAGCAATAATTGTAAAAACTAGGTCCTTGGACTTTTGATAGGTGTATTTGTGCTCAAAAGAAATGGAATAGCACCCCCTACATCCATGGACCAAGTTTCATCTCAGTCAGACAACTTTAGCCATGGGTTTATCCACCCGGAGTGTCAGTTAGTCTGAGACCTTGAGGAATGTAGATGAAAACCAGACCAAGATAGCAGCAATGTTGATGGAAATGAGTCACAAGGGGAAAGGTCCTAGAGCATATGACAACAGGAAAATGAATGGATATAATGGAGGGAACATGTATCATCCAGAGCATACTGCCTATCATCAGTCTGAGGGGAGCCATGGAGGGGGAGCCCCACATGGACATGCAGGTAGTAGGGCTACTCCTAGACTGTATTTGCCAATGTTCACAGATGAACCCACACAGCATGCACCCGTAGATGACTTTGTTGAGTAGATGGTGCAATGTTCCAGGGAGTACAACAATTTGAGTATAACAATTCAAAGGCAGATGACTCTAGATCAATACTGTCAACTCAAATTCAGAAACAAACCTAAGCCGAACCACAGGAACAGCTGTGAGTTTGAGCGCAGGGCTAGGAAGATGGATATCCCCTACTTTGATGGGTCGACCAAGATCACTGCACAAGCATGGGTACAAAAACTGGATACTTATCTGCAGCTTAACCCCATGAAGGAGATGGAGGCCATCAAGTTTTCCACCATGTACTTGGATGGCAAAGCTCATGATTGGTGGTATCATGGATTGACCACACCTTGCCACAATTAGATAGTGGCATACACAGATTTTACTCAGAAACACATTGACAGGTTTGACCAGGGGGATCCTGAGCTACATTTTCGAGAGCTTACAGAGCTCAGACAGACAGGAGCACCGGAGGTGTACATTGAGGAATTCCAGAGGCTAGCAGTCATGGTGCAGGATGTGTCACAGACCAGGCTCATGATTCTCTTCACTGAGGGGTTGATGGAACCCTTGAAGGGTTGGATGAAGGCTTTTAAGACTACCAACTTGCAGGATGCTATCTGGAGGATGAGAGACCTAGGACCAGCTGTAAAATCGAAATTTGTGCCTAGACCACCTCTTAACACGGGAGGAAGAGACCAGAGACCTCCAATAAACCCAGGAGGGCATGACCCAAGGGGGTTTGACAGGGGGACAAGTAGGATAGATGAGAATTCTAGAAGAGAACTGAGGAGGAAGAAACTATGCTACACATGCAAAGAGCCATGGAACACATCCCACAAATGCATGGGCCATGGCCAAGTGCATATATAGAGGTGACATCAGACAATGAAGAGGATGAGGATTTTTGCCATATCTAGAACATCGAGGCAGACACCACCGAAACTGCAGAGGAGGAGGCTACAGGTCATGGCAGTATGGTAGAGGACAGAACTATTTTGGTATCCATCAGTTGGGTGCCCAAGTACAACACCTTCAAAATGAGAGGAGTCTTGCAGGGGAAAAAGGTGTCAGTCTTGATTGATGGGGGAGCCTCTCACAACTTCATTGACTCGGCATTGCTACAGAGGAGGCACATACCCATGGTTGAATTTGAAGGATTCAAGGTGGAGGTAGTAGGTGGAAGCACCATGCCTTGTAACAAGTACATTCCAGGGATGAAGATTACATTGGGTAGGCATGATTTGGTACAGGGTGTTTATGTGATGGACCTTCCAGACACCAACATAATCCTTGGAGTACAGTGGCTCAACACGTTGGGGCCTATCACCACCAACTACAAGACTATGGAGATGTCATTCACAGAGGAGAGTAGAAGAAAGGTAGTCCTCAGAGGCATGACAAGAAACTTAACCAAGGTAGTCACGGCCAAGAGGATGGAGGCCATTTTCAGGAGGTGTTTTAGGATTAATCCGTAAGTGCGGACACAAACCAATATCCCTAGATCCACCTAGATCTAGAACAAAGCAAAATAGAATAGGACGCTTTCCTTAAGTTTTAAATATTGAATTTACTAAGAGGCAAGAATCATGGACATACCTTATGAACGCTCTCCTTAGGTCTTTGTTGCTCCCGCTTTGCTCCAGTTCTCTTGTGCAGTCAAGATCAAAACAACACAAACCAACCAAAGTGATAGCGATAGCATAAACTCAATATAAACCTATGTATGTGATCAAGGAATCATACAATAAAACACAACAAGCTTTATAGGAAAGA
>ML793480.1:14595-27058 GCA_009831015.1 Picea engelmannii | reverse complement strand
CAAGCTTTATAGGAAAGAATCATATTACTGTATCATATTAAATGTGAAAGAGAGATTACAACCATGGCCTTGATGTCGTAAGGTCCCTTCCAACTGTCCTTCGTTCCCCACACACTTCTTGCTCCAAGGATTCTGAAACCATAAATCTGATAGCTACTCACAATCTATCTTGACAAAGCAAATCTCAAAGCCACTCCAACCAAGCCAAAGATAACAAGCTCAAGAACCAACAAAGCTAACCTAAGCTCAAGCTAATCCAAGCTAACAAAAGCTAACTTTCTCAATGAGAACTCCTCTCCTTTTATAAGTTGAAGAGGATAAGGTGAGGAGGTTAGGATGGTCCCACTAAATCATGAAAGCGAGTAAGATCCAAACCATTCGGATGCCACCTCACCATAGAAGCTTCTCCTTCTAGAAGATTCGCGAAAACTCTCATTTTTCCCACGTGCTGGAATTCTCGCACCCTAGCTATAGAGCAACCTGCGAACACCTCTGACCCTGGATATAGTGCAACCTGCGAGAATGGGTCATTCTTGCACCCTGCCTATATAGCAACCTGCGAACATCCTTTTTTATAAGGTTTTTACATAGAAAAAAACAACTTCTTTTCTCAGGAGAAGTTCTTCTCCCTTCTCTCTTTAGTAACTCAGGCCACTGACCCCTTCTGAAGGAAATAGATAGGTTTACATCATTAACGATCATAGGGATGACGAAAATAATGTGTAACAGGAGGGAAGAAATTGTGCATGCTGCTGAGTGCAAGATTTCAGCACGTGTGGATAGGAAGGGGAAGATTCACTACACACCAGAGATTCGCAAGATCATTGACAAACACAGTAAGGTGTTTGGACCTATTCCACCAGGTGTGCCACCAGATAGGGGATTTGAGCATATCATTGAGTTGGAGGAAGGAAAAAAAACCAGTCATCACCATGCCTTACAAACACCCAAAGAAGTATAAGGATGAAGGGAAGGTCCAATGGTTGCCAAGTTTGTTGATTAACCTGCAAATGGTGAAATACCTACTCGAGACACAAGAAAAACAAGCATATATTGCAATATAATCAATTGGTTGAGAAAGTTAATCTTGTTGTCCCTAATCACAACTGTTAATAACAATGTATATCAGCAATAAAATGGCACCATAATCTGCAAAATAAATGCTAGATATCAAGTAGAAGATACAAGAGAAAGAGTAGCTAAAGACTAGCAAAACTCAAGATGAAAATCCAAGATACTAGCATGAAAAGATAAGGGTGTTGTGAACACTTTTATGAAGAAAATTATCTCAGCCTTATGGCTGTAACAATCAATGTATTACAGCAAGAAAAACAGCCACTGAAACTACTCCAAATTTTTCCAAAAAGTGTGTTGGAGCAAGTAGGACAAGTGTGCAAAGTTTGGGTAATTTCCAATGTGGTTTATAAGAGAGTTATTCAAGCAATTGATTTAGGGTTTCTACAGCCCTAATGGTTAAAGATGCAATTTTATAGTATTACCAAGAACTATCTCTTTGATGGGGACTCCTTAGTGGCTGTGAGGTGCCCAAGGCACAAGGAAGACAATCCAAGTTGCAAGAAGTAAAAACGATAAGAAATTACGTTTCCCAATGCAATATTTTGTTTCTCCAATGCAAGACTAGTGCTTTTAGTTATGAGCTAATGGCATCAAAAAGAAAGATCTAGGGTTACTAAACCCTTCGCAGTGTAAATCCTCTTACTTCCCAAAGTAAGCAACCTAGCTAGGGTTTGAAGATGAGGGGTGTAAATCCTCTTACTTCCTCAACAAAATCCTTGCAAAAAAGCTTGATAAAATGGTTGAAACTAGGATAGGGGTGTATATCCTTATACTAACTATTTAGCCTTGGCCAAAACAACCTCAACTTGAATTACAAATGATAATAACAAGGTAAAGAAACCATACCATTCAAGAAAACTCTCTTAGGATGCCAAAGTAAACCTCCACAACATAAAAAATTGACCTCCAAGAGATAGCGCACCATCATCATCATTAACCATAACCATAAAAGAATTAGTCCATAGCACAAGAGGCAAAATACTCCTAGTGTAGTAAAAATTTCAGACCAAGTACTTCTCACAAGAGGGAGAGTTATGTTAAAATGAGATCTTATGATCTCTTATTTATGAAAAATGTCACTAAGATAGTTTGTCCACATAATTAAGGGTAAACCACAAGACTAGGGGTCAACAACCCTAATCTTGCCCCTTTTACAGATTAATATTAAACAATTCATTTTAATTTCACTTTTGCACAAAGAAAAAACCCTAATCATATGGACGTCACCCCTTTAGGGGTTGTTTTCGCACTAGGAGAAGGTTGTTGGTGATGTAGGAGTGTAGAAAGACTTCCCAAATCCACATGTCAAGCATCCCAACAACTTCCTTCATGATCAAGGCTCAAGCCCCACAAAACGTCCTTGTTCCAATGCATGTCAACTCACCACCAAACCATAACCCCCCTAGGTGATGTCTTATCTCTATAAGTGATGTTTTGCCTCTCCTAGGAAAAACGTTTGTCATGTGGGGGATAGGTTATGTCATCTAATTCATCTTCTAGGCCTTCTAAGTTTGATCATTATCATCTGGTATGTGGGCCCTTGGCATCCACTTGTGGGCTTCAAGCCCCATGTAAGCCCAAGCTATGCCTGTTCTTCCAAAACTATCCACCAACTAGGTCCTGCAAAGAAAAATGAGCATGCTCTCCAAGGATCTCAAGTCATAACATCATGATAAGTGAATCCAATCAATAAATGGTCCACCTAAGCATGTGCATCAAAGATCACTATGTCAAACACTTAAGTGATCAAAGACATTATGTGACTTGTCAAGCTTGAATATGGGAGGGTTGACGAGGTGTCCTATTGGGTAGATCATGCGCTAGGTCAAGGAGATTTTCCAAGAGATCCCTCTCTAAGCCATGTAAAGTGGGTGAAGTGGTTAGGGTCAAGACTCAATGGGCATAGGGATCATGACATACAAGAGGTCGTAGTGTCTCATTCATGGGTACCTTTGTAGAGGGTGTGTGGTACCTTCGTCCGGAATGCATTTTTTCCAAGCCCAATATTTTTCCATTATTTCATTCTTTCATAAATTTAAGGAAAGGTTGAAGGCAACTTCCCTAGCGTGGTGTCCAAATAATGGCAGTGTCACCCACAAACACCTAGTGGAAATGTGAAGGTTGTCTCATGATGAGACCCCCTTTCTCTCAGCCATGCAACTGAGAGCCATTAACTTGGCTTGGTGACCAGATGATGGTAATGTCATACCACTAGATATCCATGGACATGATAGGCCAACTTGTGATGAGACCTCATATCCTTCAAGTAACCTTTTAAGCATTCTTAATCATATTTTATTGTGGGTCCCCCTTTTCTCAAAGATAAGTGTTTCATTGCTTTCTTGGGTGATCCCTGGGTGAAGCATCTAGAAGGTTCATACATAGGATTTTATCTTTTACCCAACATCAATCCCTTTGTGCCTTCATCCCCTTCTTCCCATAGAATGAGGGACAACCCCTTCTTGGGTCAATACACCCTAAGATCCCAAGAGATAAGGAGATGGGGGGAAATAGTGATGGAAAGTGTTAATTACGGTCGGGAACGGTATGATGGCTCTTCAAGGGAGTTCCTAGTAGAAAACCCATCCCCAAGGAAGACCACTTACTAGGGCACAATGTCAACCACCAAGGTGAAGCAGGGAAAAAGGCATAATGTCCAAGTATATATCATGAAATATAGAGCAATATAAGATATAACATACTTAAATTCCTTAAATATTGAAATGATGCTCACCATAATACTGAATTGTACCTCATGGAGAAAGGCCCACTGCCTTCTGGAAGCCAGCTGATGTAGTGGATGCTATATGAAAATATACGACCTCTGTGGTGTTGAGAAGGGTCTCCAACTGTGCAAAAGGATATTGTTGGTCATGTAGTCTCTCAACACTCCATATCTACAACCTAAGGGCCTCGAGACATAATCTCCTTAGTTATCAACAAAATGAGGATAACATCTAGCTCCTACTTGGGGACGTGTGCTCTTTGTAGAGTGCATGAGAATTGCAACATCTCCTAGTAGACCTGTGCCTACCAAAAACTCAGACAAAGGGACCAGAGCATCTAGGGTAGTGCTATTACCCTTCATCCATATATATATATAGAACTCCAAAATGAAAACTAATCTAGAAAAGAAAAAATTTGACATTTTTTCAAAAATTTCTAAGTTAAGCATTAGATCAATATGCAAGTAGAGAAAAATGAAAATGAAATGCATCTAAACTAGTATGATTAATCAAGATGCAAATGCAGGGGAAAGCAAGATGACTTACTGTAATGTTCACAAGCCAATGTTTTTGCTCGAAACACTAACTGTTCACTGTTTACTGTTGTTTGGATGTGTGTTTGCAGGTTTACTCATGAAGTTGTGCATTAGGGTTTATATTATGGATATTATAGCAATGAAGTGATAGATCTGAAGCATATACCATAAACAAATACAAGATATAATAAGAAATACCAGTATAGAGTCAACAATTTTAGATCTGACCTTTATTTAAATAGTAGATAGATCTTGTAACCAGAGATCTGTAGATCTGGAAGAAAACCACAATAATATCCAAACTAGAATGATAGTTGCTACAATAATAACCAATACTGATGATAATAGCCTTCAAAGGCACCTTGATGAGAAGATACAAGCCTCCAAAGGCCAATAGCTACAAGAGATGAATGATAAGATGAAACCTTGGCCCTATGTAGTGCCAAACCCCCAAACTGGTTGAGTTGCGCACTATCCTGGTGGTTGTAGACACCCAAGAATTCGGTCCTCCTCTTCATGACTCCAAACTCTCCCGGAATGTAGATCAGGCCACTAGAACCCTCCTGGCAAAGTCTCAGGCTGAATGGTAAAGTTCGGACCCTCCAAATGAGAAAACCCCTAACTCGTTTGCGCCCTCCTGGATGACTGAAAACCCAATATTTCGACCTCTCTCCTAGAGACCTCCAACTTCTACAAAAATCATTGAGATGATAGATCAGGGAAATGCAACCCCACTGGTGAAGTCTCAAGCTAAACAATGAAGATCCGAGCCACCAAATTATAGAAACTTCCTTCTGCAGTGCACCCCTCTCTTCTCCAACTCATGCCAAACTCTAGGAAATAATATGATAAAGAAACCTCCTCCTGAATAGACTAGAAATGATGTCCTAGGACATACAAAGAATACCCAAATATTCCTATGCCCAAGATCCTTCTCCTCTCTTCAGATCGAACTGATCTCTACAAGATGTGCCCTCCTGCTGGAAACCCCCTTAGGCTGCGCACTATTACTCCTATTCCAATGGATGTGATCTTTGTAGTACTGTAGAATGGTGTGGGAGGAATGTTGCACCTCCGGGACCAAAATTGGATCAAGGAAGGTGGAATCTTTCACCACCGAGTTGATCTCTAGGGTTTTAGTCTCAAAACCCTCAAAACTGTTTGTGCTCAAGAGCCCAAATGCAAAAGATGGTAATAATCTAGAATGGCTTAGAAGTGCGCCCTTATTTTCTTTTATACTCCTGGTCGATTCCTTTGTTGAGTTAGTTAACCCCTAGGGTTAGCTCCTAGATTTTCTCCACATGTTATTTTCTTTCATTAAGTTACCTTTTTCCTCCCAAAGTCAACTCAATAATATAACGTTGTGCTTAGGCAATGGCTTCTGGTTGACTTTGCCCCCAAGATGCATGAGACTATAGTTTAGTGGGGAAAACTAGACTATTGAGTCTCTCCAAACCTCTTCATCAAGAGGTGGGGGACATTACAGTCTCCACTGCTAGAAATTGCTTGCCCACAAGCAACTCTGGACCTGTCTCCTGGAGCATCAGTTCACCTTCCCAAGTAGCATCCTCTATGGGTAAATTTTTCCACTTGACCAAATATTCCTCGATGCTTCTCTTCCTTAACTTCTTCTCTCGGACTTCTAATATCTCCTCTGGTATCAGTATCAACTGTCCTTCTTCATCCAAAGGTGGCAATTCCTCAATAGGAATGATGTGTTTACCAATGGCTCTCTTCAAGAATGACACATGGAAAAAATTATGTATTTTGCTGCCTTGTTGTAGATAAAGCTCATATTCCACGGCCCTTACCTTTTTGTTGACCCTGTATGGACGAAAAAAGTGAGGTTGGATCTTTTTTGTGCCAATCCTCTTAATGGATGCATGTTTGCAATTCCTTAAATATTGAAATGATGCTTTTTATCGCACAGTTTGTAGCTAGGTCAAATGGCTAGAAGATAGAGGCCAAACTAGCATAACATGAACCTACCCCACCCAATGTCACCTCAATGGGGAGGTTCTTTCTATTTAGGGAGGTTAGCCCAGGGGAGATGTCCCCGGTAACCTGGGGTTTTGAAGAGGCAAAGGTATAAAGGTCAAAGTAAAATTCCCTCCTCATAGGTTACCACCAAGGTCAAATAGTCCAGCTAAACAGCCAATAATGAAGTGTAGCCCCAAATGAGAACACCTTCCCTGAACAAGACAATAGAAAAACAATATATGTAGGCTATAATTCAATGGGTTAGTACTTCATATAACTATCTGATGTCAAATAGATTAGCAATTATAACAATAGATATCAATGAGATCAGCGTTTATCAATATAGTAGTGGAGTAATATCAATTCATCAATAAATATTGAGATGATATAGCCAACAATGTATTTAATCAATACCTTACTCAATAAATGCTCTTAACCATCATCTAATTACTTATCAACAGAAAATGCTGCGTCAAGATGGAATAACCAAGTATGACATCAGCCTTATTAGGGTTAGTTAGTTAGTTAGGGTTTCAAATTTAAGAATTTTAAGAGTTGTTTCAATCACTTTCACTTCAACGTTGGAGGCTAAAGATCGGTGCCTAGGGTTATGGAGTCAAAAGGAGAAGGACTCACAACTTGAAGAGGATGAGATTTAAAGGACAAGAGGGAAATTTTTCAAGGTGTTGCAATGGCAGGGCCTTGAAGACAAAACTCTAGGGGAGAGAGGCTCACTCCGGTGTTTCTTAAGCAAGGCCTCGTGCTCTCTCCTCCTTCCCGGCAAACGGCTAGCTCAAAGACAAGTAAAATCAAGACAAGAGAGTTTAAAGAGGGAGAGTGTTGCAAAGGCAAGGCTATTTCCTCAAACCCTAAAAGGAAAACGACCCTAGGTGTAGATAACCTAGGCCTGGGACGTCCTCTTTCTCTTGAAATTTAAAAGTACGGCTAGCTTAAGGGAGGAATATAGAAGGAGTGTAGCAATGACTAGGCTCTCTTCTTCTTCTTCAATGGCTTAAAAGGTTTTTCTATCAGGGGACATGAGACAACGACCTACTTGTGTGTTTTTCCCCTAGGGTTTTGATTCAGCAATGTATATATATAAATAGAATGCAAGATAGTAAACTACAACCATTCAATCAAGAAGTTTTGCAGAAAAATACTTACAAATCATCAAGAAAATAGCATGTAAACCCTAGTTGTAAACCTTCCTTCAAGAAAAACACCATAAGTTGCCAAAAATCTCTTCTCCAAACAAGTGCGCCTTCCTCAAAATAGCCAATAAACCTAATAGGGCGCAAAAATCAGACCTCACTATGAGAGTGAGTGATGAGTTATGTCAAAATGAGGATAAATCTCGTCAATATATACTGTATCATAACCTTTAATTAATTTTAGGTCATTAAAAATAGCCGACACGGCTACAAACCAAAATCATATTTTTTTTACATTAAATTGTCAAATCAAAACCCTAGTTGAGCATAAGCAAGATGTCAAGCCCTATTGAGGGAGACGTTATCTCTTTTTAGGGAAAATGCAGCATAAAATGACAAAATGTTGGCCCTCTTTGGGCCTCCCAATCATGCCACACGTGCCATCTACCCTGCCAAACTGTCACACGCTCAAGGTGACGTCAATGGCTCCTAGGTGATGTCCTGAGCCATCCAAGGGAAACACTCCACTAGAAGTGGGTCAACCCCCCTAGGCCGGGCTCAGCCAAAGTTCCCCTGATGGAATGTCCTCTTCTTCTCAGGTGCAAAAGCTTGGTCAAACACTGTCCTGTCTCTGCCCCTGATGGGGTCCCGACAACCATCTGATGGGCTCTTAAGCCCCATGGAGGTCCAAACTAATCATCTCCCCATGTGTACCGACATGGTCCTACACATCAAAAAGTATGCCCTCCACAGGCTCATTAGTCACAGTGATCATAGCAATGTAAATCACATTTCATCACCAATTTTATCAAACATATGCATAAAAGCCCTGATATATCATTCAATAGCTCAAAGATTCTACAAAAACCTACAATACAAGGTTGATAAAAAGGACAAGATACCCTATTGGGCTAGTATCCATAAGGAAAGGAAAGTTTCCAAGGGGTTTCTTCCAAGCCATGTAACGAGGTGAAGTGGTTTTAAGGGATGTCCAGACATAAGGGTAGAGTGAGAGCTAGGGATGCATGATATTACTTGTGGGTGCCTTTGTAGATAGCACTTGTTCTTTGTCTTCCCCATCTAGCAAGGATGGCTCAAACAATATCAAGTTCTTCACATTGATCACTATTACATTCTCATATAGGGAGGTAGGATGAGTTTGAAGGCATTAACACTGACTTGCTCAATGATCTCAAAATCTCCATATCTTAGAGGCATCAACTTCTTGGTTGTTCCTTGTCGACACTCTTTACTAATATAAAGCGACATTTTGTCCCCAACACAAAATTTGTGCTTTTTCCTATGCTGGTCATGTCTGAGCTTATACTTATGTTGACTCTTCTCAAGCTGCTCCTGCACTTTCAAGTATACCTACTTGATTTTCTCTATGAACCTGTTTTCTTTCTTTACCTCCTCTTGCATTTCTAGTATGTCTTCCTTCTTTTGTCCATAAATAACATCAAAAGGTGAGGGTGGTAAGTAACCAAAACATGTATCAAAAGGAGATTTCTAGGTGCAAGAACAAATTTCTCTATTGTAAAAGAGCTGATTTTAAACTACTTTTTCATTCTATGGCTTGGGATGCTTGTTGTTATATCCTCTCAACAATTGGACCAAAGTTCTATTTAGAACATCAATCTGCCATGAGTGTGAGGTTGAAAGGTAGTAGAATGCTTCAGATTTGTGTCCATCCTTTCCCACAATGTTTTCCAAAACTTGCCCAAAAATCTATAGTCCCTAAGAGACAATAGAACTTGGAAAACCAAAATGTACCCATACATTTGCAAAGTACAAATAAACTGCTTTATGGCGTGTGATGGTATTCTCAAGGAATAAGAAAACACATCTTGTTGAACTTGCAAAAACCACAAATAGGTATCCATGGCCTCTCCTTGACACATGCAAACCTCTAACAAAATCGTAGAGATACATTTCAAGGTCTGCTTGGTACTGGTAATGGTGTGTACAACCCAAGTTTGTTATTATTGGCCCTTGGGTTTACTAGTTCTACAAAGAACACAATGTTTGACAAACTTGGAAACTTGTTCTTGCATCTTAGAGTAGTGAAGATACCTCTGTAGATTTGCAACAGTTTTCCCAACACCAAAATGTCAAGCAATTCGAGAAGTATGAGCTTCCCTCATCAAATGAATTATCCTCCCTTGGCATATCCACAATGTGTCCAGCTTGTAGAGTAGCCCATATTGAAGATGATATTCATTTCCCTTGCGATTGGCAACTATTTTCTCCTTCTGTTGCTGGTAGACATATCCAAAATCAACACCCTCCTTGTATTCTTCACTCAATAAATCATGTGCATTGTGTAAAGGAATCAAGCTGCATAATAGTTTCCACAGCTATAATCTTCTACATGGGTGGATTTGACAATGTATTTGCAAGTTTGTTTGTCACACGTTCTTTTATTTGATAAGCAAGTGGAATTGTTACAAAAATCCCATTCACTTATAATTCCTTTCCTACTGCATTTTTCTTTGACTCCGCAAGTACTGCAATGGTTGGTGATCACTGTGGAATATGGTTTCCTTCCCCAAGAGATATTGTTTCCATTTCTTGATTGATTTTACTAGGGAAAAGAGCTCCTTGTCATAGGTAGGGTAGTTCAACACTGCTCCATGGAACAACTTTAAATGGTAGAAAACTAGTCTTCATCCTTGCACAATGTTTTCCCCCATGGCACACCCACTTGCATCCATTTCAAACTATTTTCTCCTTCTGCTGCTGGTAGACATATCCAAAATCAACACCCTCCTTGTATTCATCACTCAATAAATCATGTGTAAAGGAATCAAGCTGCATAATAGTTTCCATAGCTATAATCTTCTACATGGGTGGCTTTGACAATGTATTTGCAAGTTTGTTTGTCAGACTTTCTTTTCTTTGAAAAGCAGGTGGAATTGTTACAAAAATCCCATTCACTTATAATTCCTTGCCTACTTCATTTTTCTTTGACTCTCTGCAAGTACTGCAATGATTGGTGATCACTGTGGAATATGGTTTCTTTCTACAAGAGATAGTGTTTCCATTTCTTGATTGATTGTACTAGGGAAAAGATCTCCTTGTCATAGTTATGGTAGTTCAACACTAATCCATGGAACAACTTTAAATGGCAGAAAACTAGTCTTCTTCCTTGCACAATGTTTTCCCCCATGGCACACCCACTTGCATCCATTTCAACCTTAAAAGGCTATTGCAAAATAGGCATGGCCAACATCAGTGCATCATCGATTTTTCTCTTCAGTTATTAAAAAGACCTCTATAGCTACTAGCCCCAATGAAAACTCTTCCCTTTTGCTCTTATAGCATGCAGTGGTACAAGTGGTAGAATGTGGAAATGAACTTTCTTAGATACTGAGTTGCTCCTGTTGGCGACGAAAGTCACTCCTGGATTGCTAGCAAGAGCAGAGCCCGACGCCCATCAGTTTTATGTCATGGTTGGTTTATAGATGGGGTGACCGAATGGAAGCCAACTCAAAACGATATCCTTCCAACTCCAAACTAGGCCAAGCATGCATAGGTGAGTGAGGTCTTAATAAACTTCAGACAGTGAGTTGTAGTAAAGGGGGGACATGCGGAAGACTTATATGGAAAGAGTGCGAAGGTCTGTTACAAATGACAGGTTCCTAACAGACTGAAGAAGAAGGCATCCAAACGCAAGGTCTCCTTGCACTTAAATACAAAACACCAGAGAATACAATAATGCAACGATAAATCATTTATCATAACAGAACTGCACTAATTCGTGCGACTCAGTAAATCACGAACTCTCTAAGCATGAGACGAAAATTAGATGGAGCGAGAAAAACTGTTTGTCATAAAACAAGATATCTCCAATACAAATGCATATCCAACAAACTAGAATGTCTATTAAACTTTACAGTAGGGACCTCTGCTCAACCATCGATCCCCCTTTTTAAAAATCTCAAAACTAAGTATATATAATCCTAAAACAATTGCCCAATAGAGGCGCCTTCAACTTTCAGGATGGGGCGTCTCTTCAATCAAATCTAGCCTGCACTTCTCTGTCATACGCCACCTTAACTTTGTGTGGCTCATGCTACGGGGTAGTTGAGCCTATTATCGCTCAGTTTGTAGGAAAGGTTTAGGTAGCTTGAAGGTAAGACTCAAACTGGCGTAACAGGAGCTTCCCCACCCACTGTCACCTCGATGGGGAGCTCTTTCTATTCAGGGTGGCTAATCCCAAGGGAGACGTCCCTAGTAATTTGGGGTTCTGAAGGAAAATGATCAAGGGTTTAAGGCTCAAAGGTTAAGGTAAGATTTTCCTTCACAGATTACTGCCAAATGGATAGTCAAAGAGAAGATATTCCACTGAAAGGGCACCTGTTTGCGAGACAAGGCAAAAGAAACTAAAATGTGCATACATTGGTTAGTATTTCAAAATATCAATGACTATTTTTAATGCATATGAGCAATAATAAATGTAATTATTGACGAAGTCAATGATTGCAATTAAAGCTTATGTTTTATGATGTCACTTCTCAATAAATACAAAATGATGCTTGCATTCAATGTATAAAATCAATCCTTATTATATCACAATGCAATAAATGTGCTCATACACCAATATTGTTGTTGCGTCACTATACAATTTAAGGGTGACGTCAGCTTAGTTCCTAGATTAGTTTTGGTAGACAATGAAAAGGACATTTTGAAAATTAATCCTATGAAGATTATCAACAACTCAAAGCCTATCAAAGGGTGACAATGTCACAACATTTTAAGCCAAACAAAAGTTCAAACAGGTATGACGTCACCTTAAGGTTAGGGTTAGGTTAGTTAGACAACAAAGTGAACGTTTTGCTTTTTTAAGACAATGAAATTGCTCAACACTTATATGTCTATCAATGGATGAGTCAGCCGCAACTTTTAGACCAAACAAGAGTTCAAATAGGGCAAGACGTCATCAACAATTAGGGTTAGTAGAATCGCTAGGGTTAGTTAGGGTTTCAAATTA
>ML793479.1:416842-433316 GCA_009831015.1 Picea engelmannii | reverse complement strand
TGTCCCATGACCGAGCCTCGCACAGAGAGGTGGACCAATCTTTCCCCGAGGTTGGGGAATGAGTCCTCTGCTTTCAGATTTACTGTTGACTTCTTCACATGGTGGAGAAGGCAGTTAATGGTGATCGAGGAATTCCCCTATGCCGGGGTAGATTTCAGAGGTAGTGTAGACTTGGTACTCCCCAAGGGAATACAATGGGATGCATAAAGTATGAAAGATAACCATAACCTTGTAACCAATATGTTTTTTGGTTTATTTTATTTTATATGATTTTGGTTGTACAATGAGGGATCTAAACCATTTTGTTTTCATCATGTAGACAGAGGCACGTCACTTCTAGCGGAGGTGCTGATATTAGGGTGTCGCGGAAATGCACATGCTGGAACTGAGCGTGAGGTCGTAGCGGGAGGGCTTCGAGAGGTGGAGAGGAACCTCTGAGGTTTGACTATGGGTGTCCCACCCATGAGGAGGCGAGATGTGCCTCTACACTTGCAACACCATACAATTGGGGTCTCTGAAGGCCTCAACTATTTACTACAACAGCTGACACAGGAAATAGTGTACTTTTTGGAGCACAACGTGATATAGGAGGATGAGTAGAGTCCTTAGATATTTTGTTATACGATTTTTGTGGCTACCTATGTTGTATTTTGTGTTTTTATGTGATGCTTTTGTACATATGATTTATGTTTCAAAATGTTTTATCTATGCGCAAGATACCAATCCAACATGTAATTAGCTAACAAATCCAAAGTTGTATTGAGTTCTCTCAATATGTGTCTATATTGGAGAAGTTCAAATTACCTTTTGAGACAATGAAACCTTAGGTGGAGACGTAGTAAAATCGAACTGCGAACGATGTACTCACCGTTAAGTTGACGAACCATAAGTTGAGAGTCTAGGTTGATAATCAAATGAGTTATACCTAGAGAGGAGGATTTGGTTAAAAGTCTAATGACGATATGATATTCTGCCAGATTATTGGTCACATATCCGAGGCAAATTCCTCCTGAGGTTACTAACTCGCCAGAGTGGTAAATGACCCAAGCTGCAGAAGCAATGTTCTGGGTGTGTCGACTAGTGCCATCCACAAACCCGAAATAGATGGGAAAGGGTGATTTCATCTGCACATTTAATCACAAAGAAAATTATAAGAAATTGAGACAAAACTCGTAAACACAAAAAGAAAAAGACACACCAAGTCAAGAGTATATAGCACAGTAGTGTACAAAGCATACATGTGAGATATTCTATGAATAATACTTCTCAAGGTAAATCCCATTTTGAGGCTCACCGAGAGATATTCCACTGTAGTCTATTAACTCGTAGGTGCGTCTGTGTAGCACACGTTTTATGATATAAGGCCCGTTCCACATGGGTTCTAACTTGCCTGCCCCTAGTTTGTCACGATCTTGATCATAGACTAGGACTAAATATCCTTCTGTGAAAGCACGAGGTTGGACGGATTTATCATATTGATTTTTCATGTGTTTTTGATACGTCCCGTTGATGAGATTAGCTTCGCGACGGGTTTCATCCAACTTGGTTAAATATAGGAATCATTCCTCTTCAACATAAGTGTGAGGTAGGAGTTCTATGGTAAGTTTCAATGAGGGGATCTCATATTCGATTGGTAGCACCACTTTTATTCCATATGCCAACTGAAACAACGATAATCCAATTGTAGTTTTTAATGAAGTTCGATAGGCCCAGAGTGCGAAGAAGAGCTGCAAGTGCCAAGAGGTTTTGTTGGCTCCCACTGTTGGTGCAATTATAGGCAAAATATATTACCAAACTCAAATTATCGACCGGGATTCGTAATTTATAGAGTTGTTAAACTATATGTGCCAACAACATGTGGTTTAACTATGTCTGTTGATTATAGTCTATGTAAGAAAACTATTTATGAAACTAAATACTCTATTTCACACCTTTCAAATAACACTCCACACATACAATTCAAAATCCATAAAGCAAAATTGATCAACAAATGTATAACTCGAAATTCTTGTTCAGGGGATATATCTTGCTCATTGCTGGCTCATGAAATATAGAGATGGGCTATGATTCTATCTCATGTAACAACCACACAATCACTCATTAACATTATGGAAACTTAACTGAGATAAAAGAACTACCAGGCATAGTATAAACACTGCATTGTAAGCACATGTATGTGAGAGATGGAGATCTTAGTTGTACCTATATATGCAAAGTGAAACCTGATTAATTCTAGGAAAAAAAGCTGAGTATGGTAGGATGCTCCATTACAGGTTCATTTACAGTGAAAGATAGAGATCCAAATTGTTCTTAGATATGCAAAATGGAAACAACAGTATAACAATTGTCTAGACAGAACGTTAAAGAACTTAAAGTAAATAATTGTCCTTGCACACTCACACAAATATGTCAAACCATTACTCAGAGATCTCATATACATAACTTTCTCTTATTCAAAATTACCATACATCTAGAAGACCTGCTACCAAATGCATCACTAAAACATATCAGAGAAGGAATTAAATGCTTAATCAAAATATGAAAATACTTTGTTCACACACACACACAGGAAATCAGAATCATATTCACAATTAATTACAAAGAGACTTACCTTAGTTGGGTCGGTGGGCCCTTGCCGTACCAACAAGGTATCTCTTAAGATAACTTACAATAGAGAAGGTGTAAACACAAACATATAATCTATAACATAAGTTATATCATTGATTCAGAAAAATGGATATACAATTCACAGTTGTTCGAAAGCAAAACTTACAACATAACTGTGCTTTACTTCATTTCTCTCCTTCAAGAACCAATCTTACAGCATAACAATTCCTCCCCTTGGCTTAGAGCCATAACTCAATTTATATACTTTTTAGATTACAAATTTGGCTCTAGACAAGCCAATCCATGAAAAATCAAATCACAACCATTTTCCATCAATGGAGGTCGAGTACAACCATTAGCTAATCAAGGAAATGCATTTTCCACAAATCTGGGCATGATCTTAGAATTTCTGAAAAATTGGCAATTTAGGCAAATTGACCTCAAAGAACCCTTCATATCTTCCAGGTAGTAGATGATTTTTCCAAACCATTTTTGGATTTTCAAGATGGTTGGGTTCTAGACAAACCCATTTGGCTGTTTTGAAATATCATCTCCCATCTGCACACAACTCAAGGCACAATTGGAAATTTAGAAATATTTGATGATTTTTGGCTGAATCGTTCCCCTTGAGTTGGAGGTCCACACGTGTGAGTTGGGTGAATTCTTCCTCACATTTCTGCATGTAAACGTTGCTATGGACAAAACCCATATCCCATATTTTTGAGATTCATCTTTATATACACGAAAATTGAGGTGCAAATCTGGTACCTAAATCATGTAGGATGTTGGTACCAAACTGGAACAGTTGGTACCAGAATCCTGTAGGATGTTGGTACCGGACTGACACAGTTGGTACCGGACTAGCATAGTAACAGATCGGAGTACCAAATCAATGAAACGATGGTACCCGAATAGGTGCAGAGTTTGTACCGGATCAGGCGGAGGTGGTACCGGATCACTGTAGTGTTGGTACTAGATCAAGAGAAGTACCATAATAGAACAGTTCGTTGTTGCAGTACCGTACCAACAGAAGTACCGGATGAGGTGATTCCTGGTCATGAAGTTTCTTAAATTAATCAAAGTAATTAGAAAACATTTGAACATTAATTATTCAATTCTAACCATTAATAAACCACATAAATCATGACTAAATGAATATTACCTCATGTAAAAAACAATTGTTAAATGACATGTTTGTTGAGGAAAATAGACAGAGAGTGCACATGTATGAGGAAAAATTGGTTAGGATATGGGACAAGATAAGGCAATTGTAGGTGACAAAAATGAGGCTCAACATTCCCCCCATGCCTTATCCATTGCATGTCCTCATGCAACAATGATCATCAAAATTTCAAAATTGATGATACTCCTCACTCGATCAAGAATTCCTTGAAGTTCCACCTTTCTTCAGCTCAAGTTCTCTTTTAAGATACCTGCTATACAATATAAAATTCATGGCATATGCTTCACACTTCTTACCCATGGTCAAGTAGTTATGATGGAAAAGTGGAGTCATGAGTAATAGATTAGATCTGTTAGTGATTTGATGTTAAGTCTTATCCAATCTGTTGTGGATCATAATTAGGAGAAAGGGATGGATGTGACTCTAATATGATTATAGGACAACGAACAAGAGTTTTCATAACGACCTTGACTAATAGGCCCCGTGGCTACATTACCTTTAAAATAAAAGTGATATAATCATAGTTTATATCTCATTTGAAGAGAGGAACACATAAAAGAATACATTCCAAGATGATTAACTCGTTTTCTTATCCAAGTTTTTAGAGATGAATCTCTTCTTTCTTAGCTAAGGTGAATTACATATACTGAGGGTCCCACTTTCATGCAAACCTATTTATTTTAAAGATAGAACCCTAAAGTGGATACTTGAAGGTTCTTAAGAACATCATCCGAGAGATATAAAGGTCATCTCCTAGCCTTGATTTGATAATGATTTCTTTAGAATGAGACCCAAGGGTTTTTGTTCAGTTTTAGGTGTGCCACTTTATGTTTTTCAACTCCCTTTACTTGGCATAGCCCCACTGCCAGCAGGCCTATTCAATACCCCGTGGGGTTTAACTTAGTACCATACAAGCATGGCCCCACTGCCAACAAGCCTGTTCAGTTCCTCAATGGGTTTACTTGTACTTCTTGATACTTCCTTTTTATTATATTAATCAAAAGATTTAGAATGATGTATACTGTTCATTGACAACTTTAGAGTATAAGGAAGGCAGGTGGTAGGAGAATGTTTTAGAGTTATTAGGCACATAATTAATTGTTTGCAATTATCCCAAGGGTGACATCATCCACATTAGACTTAAATCTAAACTATTCAATGTATAATGGAACATCTCAGATAACGACTAAGAGATCCCTCTAGTTAATCCTATTAGGGTTCTCATGAAAGTTCATTTTATTTTGCAAGGGCGGTCAACCACATGAGGTTTTCATCAATACCTCCCAAGAGAAACTTGTAAAGATAAACTTGGATAATAACTTGTTAAATCAACTAGGTTAGTATTAGACATAATGGTGCCACCACATTTCAATGGATATTTCAATTATTAATCACTTTTTCATAATGATGAGGTAATAAGATAGGTGCACCCATTATCATATAGAACTAAATGTGAAAATATCTTCTTAAATGATAGCAAGGATGTTTCATTTAGGGGTGAGTGCAACAATGTAGGAGGAAGATGTATATGAGAGTAAAGAACAATTCAACACAAGACTTAAATGATCCTTGATAAAAAGAACATGAAAATATTAGCTCATACCTCCAATTACCTGAAGTGAAAACAATGTTAAGCACATGAAAAAGATCATATCACTTTGGCATCAATACCAAATAAGTAACAGAGCAAGTTTCTGTAGTACCTGAATAGATAGTACTGGAACAGGATAGTACCAGAACATAGCAGTACCGAAACAAAATTCTGTAGTACCAGAACAGAGTAGTACCGAAATAGAACAGTACCGGAACAAAATTCGACAGTACCGAAACAGAATTCTGCAGTACCAAAATAGAGCAGTATCAGAACATAATTCTGCAGTACCGGAATAGAAAAATGAAAATAAGTAACATGGGGCAGAAACAAAGTGACAAGATGGATGATTTTTGGTCATTCATGACGACAACAACTTCAAAATGAATTCAGTGATAATAGGATGGATGCATTGGTAATCTTAGCAAACAAGAGTGGAATTCACATGGAAGTTGCACTTAAAGAAACAATGATGGTGATATTGATAGCTTAAGATGGAAACTGTACATGAAAATAACCAAACATTTTAGCACATAATTTATATAATCCTTAATGGAAAGAATGTAATAACCAACTCGTACCTCCATTCCCTGAAGTGTGCTTTGTTTAAACAAGGGCAATATTAAGTATAAAACAATTTTACCAAAATTCCACCACTAGTATCGGACCACAGGCTTAGTATCGGACCACAGGCTTAGTATCGGACCACCACAGGCTTAGTACCGAACCACCACATAAAATTGTTTCTTTAGTACTAGATGAAAATTTGATGAGGTATCTGAAGATGTATTCTGCAAACTGGAATTTGTAGGCTTCTCCTTGTGGCTGGCATACTCCGAGTATCAAGCTGTAGAAGATGCTAGCAATTACTGCTGCTGCAGGAAGAAACATATGAATTTGTTCTGTTAAAGTATCATGCTGGAAAAACTGCAATAAACACACTGATGTAGGAATGTTGAGATTGCAACGAAAGTGTCATAAAATGATTGGGTTCCAAGCACTATAACAGGAAAGAAGATGTAGTTGGGCATCCTCCATTTGAGATGCAAAAACCTACTCTTTTTGGAACCAAACTAACCACTGCTTATGTTGCCACTTCCATTTTATTAGAAAATAAACCTAACTACTATTGTCTCAATGGCCACTCCCCCATGCTCGAGGTTCTGCATGGCCTCATGGAAACAATGTCAGACGCTAAAAAAAGGTTGCTTAGAGGGTTGCTTATTCATGCTTACAAATAGAAAATTAAAACTATATTTTTATTCATGCTTACAAATAGAAAATTAAGGGAAAATGTCAAAAGTTGAATTATTAGTTATGAATACAATAGTTTGTAATTAACATTTAGCTTTAATTTCTATTAAAAAGATCACTTAATTTATCATCCTTGTGAAATAGTGGTATTAAAATAGATAGGTAAGGATAAAGCACAAATGCATTATATTTTTTTAACAACTTAAGGAAAAAGAAGAAATTTGAAGAAGTAGGTCATGAAGCACTCCCTTAAGTGTTATCTTCCATTGACAAGGATGCATTCTCCACTTTTGAAACCCTTCCAGTATATGTGTGCATTTGGAGGATGAAGAGATTACCTTCTCATTAAATTCCAAACAAAATTATCATAACTTTTAGAAAGAAATCTACAATAGGAACAAAAGATCTTAAACCGATTGCTTTATTAGCTTTTGACATTCCCATTTATGAAAAGTATGAAAGATAGGCTGCATTGCAACATTTATTTACTATCCTACTTTAATTGAACAAAAGAAAATGTCCTTCAAGTATAGGAATACTTACAGTGAAGCCATATGCGTAACAAGGTTAGAAATATATCCATACTCAGGTTTAAAAGATAAATTTTAATGCATATCAGAGTATGAAGGATGAACTGCTTTGATGATGAGATCAAACAATAATGAAAAGTAAAAGAGTAGTGTGACTTGATAACTAATTGAAACCATCTTTCAATAAGATCATGATATTCTTGTTTCTCTTCTTTTTTTAGGTCATACAACATGTGCTTCTTTTCCATGCTACGCAGATTATCTACTTCAAGATGATTGGTCTTTGGAGTACATATAGGATCTGTTGAAAGGCATACTAATAACTCCTCAATAGATAGATAGGTAAGGATAAAGCACAAATGCATTATATTTTTTTAACAACTTAAGGAAAAAGAAGAAATTTGAAGAAGTAGGTCATGAAGCACTCCCTTAAGTGTTATCTTCCGTTGGCAAGGATGCCTTCTCCGCTTTTGAAACCCTTCCAGTATATGTGTGCATTTGGAGGATGAAGAGATTACCTTCTCATTAAATTCCAAACAAAATTATCATAACTTTTAGAAAGAAATCTACTATAGGAACAAAAGATCTTAAACCAATTGCTTTATTAGCTTTTGACATTCCCATTTATGAAAAGTATGAAAGATAGGTTGCATTGCAACATTTATTTACTATCCTACTTTAATTGAACAAAAGAAAATGTCCTTCAAGTATAGGAATACTTCCAGTGAATCCATATGTGTAACAAGGTTAGAAATATATCCATACTTGGGTTTAAAAGATAAATTTTAATGCATATCGGAGTATGAAGGACGAACTGCTTTGATGATGAGATCAAACAATAATGAAAAGTAAAAGAGTAGTGTGACCTGATAACTAATTGAAATCATATTTCAATAAGATCATGATATTCTTGTTTCTCTATTTTTTTTAGGTCATACAACATGTGCTCCTTTTCCATGCTACGCAGATTATCTACTTCAAGATGATTGGTCTTTGGAGTACATACAAGATCTGCTGAGAGACATGCTAATAACTCCTCAATCTCAGGTTCCAATGGTTGCTCTCCATTGAATTCTATCGATGATTCTTTAGTCTCCTCAACAAATTGACAATAGGAATCTAAGGGGACTTCTAAATCTTCTTATGGAGAGACAAATAAATTCTTGACTGCTGTCAATATATGCTCTTCCTGAGAGGCGTATATCCCAACTACTGCTAGAATGTGAGAAAGTTTTTGGAGGAACATTCTTCAATCTCTTGATCATCCGTGAATTACTCTAGCTGGTTGATGATCCCCGCCTCGCAACAAAAATTAGTACTCGAGGGTTCTTACATCACCCCAAACATGATTTATCATCAAAGATATGAATTTTAAAACTATTTGCAAAAATTAAACACACCAAACTTGAAATCCTGGCATTACTGGGACCCTGCTGTCACCAGGTTATCGATTCGCACAAGTTAGCTCATCATAAATAAAACTAAATTTGCACAAATAAAAACACACTTTTGCATAAAATAAGGACAAACACTCTTGCATTAAAAGAAAAACACTTATGCATGAAAGGGAGAGGACAACCTAACTTTGGAGCAACCCCACTAAAGTGGATGTATGGGCTCTTCCCTCACGTCTTACCATCTTCTCTCCGCCCTTAGGTCGTCCATAAAACCAATCCAAAACCATTAAAGCAATCTAATTCAAATACTACCTATTACTGTTTATAACTCCCTGGCAACGACGCCAAATGTTGGTGCAATTATATGCATAATATATTACCAAACATAAATTAACGACCAGGATTCATAATCAATAGAGTTGTTACACTATATGTGCCAGCAACAGGTGGTTTAACTATGTCTGCTGAGTATAGTCTATGTAAAAAAACTACTTATGAAACTAAACACTCTGTTTCACACCTTTCAAATAACACTCCACACATACAATTCAAAATCTAGAAAGCAAAATTGATCAACAAATGTATAACTAAGAATTATTGTTCAAAGGATAGATCTTGCTCATTGTTGGCTCATGAAAGATAGAGATGGGCTATGATTCTATCTCCTGTAACAACCACACAATCACTCATTAACATTCTGGAAACTTAACTGAGCTAAAAGAACTACCAAGCATAGTATAAACACTCCATTGTAAGCGCATGTATGTGAGAGATGGAGGTCTTAATTGTACATGTATATGCAAAGTGAAACCTAAATAATTCCTGGAAAGAAAGTTGAGTATGGTAGTATGCTCCATTACAGGTTCATGTACAGTGAAAGATAGAGATCCAAACCGTTCTTAGATATGCATAATGGAAACAACATTATAGCATTTGTCTAGATAGAAAGTTAACGCACTTAAAGTAAATAACTGTCCTTCCACACTCACACAAATATGTCAAACCATTACTCAAATATATCATATACACAAATCTCTCTTATTCAAAATTACCATACATCCAGAAGACCTACTACCAAATGCATCACTAAAACGTCTCAGAGAAGGAATTAAATGCTTAATCAAAATATGAAAATACTTTGTTCACACACACACACACACACACACGTAGGAGATAAAAATCATATTCACAATTATTTACAAAGAGACTTACCTTAGTTGGGTCGGTGGGCCCTTGCCGTACCAACAAGCTAGCTCTTAAGATAACTTACAACAGAGAAGGTGTAAACACAAACATATAATCTATAATAGAAGTTATATCATTGCTTCATAAAAATGGAGATACAATTCACATTTGTTCCAAAGAAAAACTTACAACATAACTGTGCTTTACTTAATTTCTCTCCTTCAAGAACCAATCTTACATCATAACAATTCCTCCCCTTGGCTTAGAGCCATAACTCAATTTATATGCTTTTTACATTACAAATTTGGCTCTAGACAAGCCAATACATGAACAATCAAACAACAACCATTTTCCATCAATGGAGGTCGAGTACAACCATTAGCTAATCAAGGAGATGCATTTTCCACAAATTTGGGCATGATCCTAGAATTTCTGAAAAATTGGCAATTTAGGCAAATTGGCCTCAAAGAACCCTTTGTATCTTCCAAGTAGTAGATGATTTTTTCCAAACCATTTTTGGGTTTTCAAGCTAGCTGGGTTCTAGACAAACCCATTTGGTTGTTTTGAAAGATCATCTCCCATCCACACACAACTCGAGGCGCAATTTGGCAGTTTAGAAATATTTGATGAATTTTGGTTGAATTGTTCCCCCTGACATGTCTACATGTAAACACTGCTTTGGATAAAACCCATATCCCATAATTTTGAGATTCATGTTTATATGCATGAAAATCGAGGTGCAAATCTGGTACCAGAATCTTGTAGGATGCTGGTACCAGACTGACACAGTTGGTACTGGACTAGCACAATAACAGATCAGAGTACTGGATCAACGCAATGGTGGTACTAGAATAGGTGCAGAGTTGGTACCGGATCAGGTGGAGGTGGTACCGGATCACCACAGTGTTGGTACCAGATTAGATAGAGTACCATAATATAACAGTTGTTTGTTGCAGTACCGTACCAGCGAAATTATCGGATGAATCCCGAAGATGAGTACCAGATGAAGTGATGCTTGGTCATGAAGCTGCTTAAATTAATCAAAGTAATTAGAAAGAATTTGAACATTAATTATCCAATTCTAACCATCAATAAACCACATAAATCATGACTAAATGAATATTACCTCATGTACAAAGCAATTGTTAAATGACATGTCTGTTGAGGAAAATAGGCAAAGAGTGCATATGTATGAGGCAAAACTGGTTAGGATATGGGACAAGATAAAGCAATTGGAGATGACAAAAATGAGGCTCAACACCCACCATGCGTTGCAGCATGGTCTTTAGGACTTTGTTGATGGCTTCAACTTGTCCATTCTCTCGAGGATAGTAGGGGGGTGAGTTTTCATGGCGAAAACCTAGATTGGTGCACAATTCACCCATCATCTGGTTCTGGAAATGTGATCCATGATAAGTTACAATAGCTTATGGGACACCGAATCAAGTGATGATGTGGTTAAATATGAAGAGTGTTGTAGTGTGGCCATCGTTAAGGAATGTAGGCATAGCCTCAACCCATTTAGTGAAATAATCAACGATGACGATGATATAACCGTGCCCCTCGATCGAGGTAGGCTTACATTGCATAAAATCGATACCCCATTTTGCAAAGGGGTCAACAACGACAATGGCATGCAGTGGAGTAGGGTGAGTACATGCTTTCTTCTGAAAGATTTGAGAAGCAGGGCATTTTTTAATGGCCTCGATGCAATCTTTGAATATAGAAGGGGAAAAATACCCGTCACGTAAGATTTTCTGGGCTGTGGCCATCCCAAAAAGATGATCGCCACAAGATCCAAGGTGACAGTCATTTAATTTTTTTTTAGCTTCATCATGGGTTAAGAAACGTCATAGGACAGTATCAATGCCACGATAGTACAATGTGTCACTATTGATGAGGTAGCATTTTGAGTGGTGTCGAATGCGACGTCGTTCATCACGTGAAATGCTTGGCTGAAAACATTGGGTTTGGAGACAGAGAAAAATATCTTTGTACCAAGGATTAGACGTACTAATGAGGAACATGGATTCATCAGGAAGAGAATCACTAGGCTCAATATCCTCATCAATATAGAGAATAACGCAAAATAATTCCGCAAAAACCAATGATTTCTTAGCTTTTGATTTGGCAAATCCGAGATTGAATTCTTGGAGAATAATGATCCATTTGGAATATTTTCCCCCAAGTACTTGGCGATTAAAGATGTGGTACATGGGGTTCGAGTCTACGATGACCATGATAGTGTGTAATAGAATGTAATGGCGATATCTCTGGACGACAATAACTGCTACCAGAGCCAACTTTTCAACATGCAAATATCAGAGCTCGGGACCAGATAGATTCTTACTCAGATAGTAAATCACATATTTGTCGTTGTCATTATCCTCTTGTACTAACACCATAGAAATAGTGGAAGTAGACGTAGCCAAATAAAGAATATGGTCTTTTGCATAATCCAGTGGGTGTAAAAGAGATGTGTTCGTTAAGGCATGCTTAAGGGCATCGAATGAGCGTTGAGTAGTTTCATCCCAAATGAAAGGGGTATCTTTCTTTAACAATCTCATAAATCCTTTAGTGATTTCGGCGTATTTGTAAATGAAGTGGCGAAGAAAATTTTCTTTACCTTGCAAACTTTGCAGTTGGTTTGGATTATTGGGAGGAGGTAAAGCTAGAATGGCTTTGACTTTTAAGGGATCCACCCTAATCCCATCTTTGGAGACTACGAATCCGAGGAGTCACCCTAATTCAACCACGAAAATGCATTTATGGGGGTTTAAATGGATGTTGTAAAATTGACATCGAAGAAAGATGGCTCATAGGTGACCAAAGTGGTCTCATCGATGAGACGAGTGAGCGGGCAAGTCATCGAGGTAAGGTTCAACAATATGTTTGATATCGTGGAATGCATACGACTTGACTTGCTGAAAAGAAGCTCCAACATTTTTAAGGCCAAAAGGTAATTTTAGATAAGCGAAAGTACACAAAGGGCAGATGAAGGTTGTTTTATGTTGATAAGCTAGTAGAATGTCAATCTGGTTATATCCGAACAATCCATCCATAATGGAGAAAATGACGCTTCCGACACAATTATCGATAATTTGGTCGATAAAGGGTGTAGGGTAATTGTGCTTGGCACAAGCCTCATTGAGATCCCAATAATCGACGCAAACATGAATGGTCCCTTGTTTCATAGTGACCAGAACGATGTTGGAAATAAATTCAGTCAGAGGGACAGGATAAATAAAACCAGACTTTAACAGTTTTTTGACTTATGCCTTTATGGCCGCGATTTTCTTAGGATGAATCGGGCGAAGTTTTTGTCTTACAGGTTTAACTCCTGGGTAAGTTTGGATTTCATGCACAACGATCGGTGGATCGATCCCTGCAATTTTTTCATAATTCCAAGCGAAGATGTCACATAATTATTTGAACAAGGTGGTGTAAGTTTCAACCTCTTTAGTTGAACAATTGGTGCCTAGCTGAATGTTTTCCACAATAACTTCTTTGATTGATACGTCGAAAATAATCGTAGAAGATATGTTTCCCAAATTCCCCTCAGAGATGGTATCCTGAGTGAGTATTGGAGATTGGGGACAATCGACGATATCTCTAGGAAATATAGAGGATATATCTTTCTCAATGTCATCCAAACTCGAAAGAAAGGATGAATGATGGTTGTTATCATCCCATGGTGCCTCGTCGATACTAAGCATTTCCATAATAGATTTTTCGGATGGAAAAATCTATAGGATGTAATCGAAAGTAGAGGATAAGGACTCTAACTAGGATGGTAACGAGTAATTTGTAGATTCCAACAGATGTTGGTCATTTGGTGAAGGAGAGGCAGATTGGATGGCGTTGGATTCAACCTCTACGGGACTAAGTGGCATGGTGTCACCTAGGGCATCAAATTATAAAGGACTAGGCACAATGCATGGATCAAATGATTTGTAGGATTGATGTGCCATAGTCGAGATCATATTGATTGTTATGATATGTTGCGTAGTGGGAGGAAGAGGTGTAGGAAAGGTACCCATAAGTGAAGAGTCTTTTAAGAGACCTACTCCAACACTTTCATAAGTGATCTTCGAATCTCCCAGAAAGGAATCTTGTTGGTTGTTTGAGTGCGAGTGTCGGGGGTGCAGTAATCCAACTGGTCGATAGTCACAATTTTAACTTGATGGGGAAACTAGACACATCAAAATACCGAGGAAGTGACGACAGTCATAGCATAAAACCAACTTCTTTCTAGAAGCAAGTTGTAATCGAGGGGAGCATCGACTACTTCAACATCTACTGAAACAGTCTTGCCTCCCAATTGAATGACTAAGGACTGTAATAGTCCATGAGGATGGAATCATCTCCCATCAAATGATCATAACATGGTGGGAGATTCATTAAGACCAGGTGATTTGAGGCCTTTCGAACAAGCCAAAGACATGACACATGTGGAAGCTCCCTTGTCCAAGATCGTTCGATGAATATGTTGATTGTGGATAATGACATCAATTTGGAAGGCAAGTTGGTGAGAGAGTCATGATTTAAAATTACTCATGATATTATTAGATGACTCAATATCTATTTCTTTGATGGTTTCCAAGAGAGTCCTATGTTGACTAGGACAATGTTGTATACCTTTGAGCGCTGACATAACACATGGTGCTTGGGAAAAATATTCAACAATGTTGTAGTTTTGAGCAACACATGAATTATGATTGAAAGTCGACTTTCGAATTATACTCTTGGTTGGACATAAGATAGAGTCAAAAGTAGGTTTCTCAATTTGGAGTGGCCCATATGGAGGAGTAACGGTGGTGGATGGTGGATCCGATGCAGTACCATTAATTACTTTTTCCTTATCAGGTTTAGCCGAAGATGTGTCATATGTCATGGTACGAGTGGTCAAATCTATCCCATTAAACATGTAAATGTGCAGACTCGATGAAGCTTCCTCACTAGGAGGATGATTTGGATTTCCTCCTATTGGAGGTGCAAGAGATTGTACAACCAACAACTACTACTATGGAAAAGGATGTGTCAACACAACGGGTTGAGAGTTTCCTTTAAAATGTTTTGGAACTTCATCGCAATGAGGACAATCCCGTGTGTAGTGATCATCACCACAAATGAGACATGGAAATTTTGGTTTCCACTGTAGTTGTTTCTCAGTAGCAGGTGGTTGTGCTTGTGTTTTTTCATTTTCAGTTGGATTATTGTTTTTCTTCAGTTTATTCTTTATTTTCTTCTTCCCATCTGGCTGTTGCGGAGAATCATATTGAATTGCATTCACCTCAGATACTTGAGTCGGGGTGGAGCTTGGTGAGAGTGAAGTTGATCCAGTAGTGGGGGCAGTGACTGAGCGATTAATCATACCAATCGACTATGAACTGATTGGGTTTTGATGGAACCGATAACTCCATCTACGTGAGCAGTGGAGGATGGTTTTGATGGATCGATTGACGTACATGGAGCTTTCAATATCAATTCATACAAAGTAATGGTTTGGGAATATACCAAGTCTAGATACTAGGTGCGAGCAATGGCCTCCTCTTCAGTAACGACACCACCCATGGCTATGTCACAAGCAATAGGAGGTAAAAGTGATTTAGTGAACCATTCAGCCAATAACTGGTCAGGAATGCATGCTTTGATCAACTTTCATCGTCGTCTCCACTCATGAGTATGATCCGATATGTGTATGGAGTTGCTTTGATGAAGGGAGGTCAATGATTATGTACCAGTATCATAATGGATGGGTAAATGAAAGTGCATGAGAAAAGCCATGGCAAGGGAATTAAAATCTTGAAAAGTTTCGCGTCGTAACACAATGTACCATTTGGTTGTTGAACTCGTAAGTATATGCTGGAAAATACGCAACCAAATATAATCATCCATGAGGGAATTTGATGAACACCATTGATGAAAAGTCATAACGTGGTTATTAGTGTCTTCACCAGGTTTCTCGTCAAACTTCAGAATATTGGAAGGTAATTTAGCAGGAATAACCGGCTAGAAAGGAGAATGTAATATGGGATCATTTGTCAATCTTGATAGATCTGGTAGATCTAGAGTGGCTTAGAATGGTAGTTGTCGATTGACCCAAGGATGATACTGGTGTGGCATGGGGACACCAGTAGGGCCGTAAATTGGTTGAGGTGGATAGTTGTAGCCATCATGCCATCCCATATACTATTGTTGTTGACCAATAAAGGTAGGATTCATTTGTTGAGGAATGTGCATGAAAGGAGAAGGGAAGCCCATTTGGCCTTGGGGAGGATAACCAGTGTAACTGGGGGGAGGATAGTTCGCTTGATTAGCTTGAGGTGGATAACCAATGTGCCCTTGAGGAGGGTAAATAGGTTTTCCTTGAGGATGGTAAGGATTTGGCCCTTGAGGACGATAATCTTGTTGACCTTGAGGACCCCAAGTGGGATTCGGGACCCCCGGGAAAGGTTTTCCAGAATGTAATCTAGAATAATTGGGATTTGGTATTCCTCATTGTGGGTTGGGGTTTGATGGCCCTCCTTGATATTGTTGATTAAACGTACCTCCTTGGGATGGTCCCTAGGATTGTGGGGGGTTTCGGTGAAAGAAGGCTGTCTGACTGCCATCGTTTGGGTAACAACTCGGGTTTGACTGACGAAAGGGGGTTGCCGCCCATTCGACACTGGTGTGTGGAAGGATGATTGTCCCCCGGTAGGGACGTGTCCACTATGCTGGATTA
>ML793479.1:389520-401652 GCA_009831015.1 Picea engelmannii | reverse complement strand
TTATTACTGATTCACCCCCCCTCTCAGTAATCCAACAATCACTTATTGGAATCCTTTTACATTTAACTGTTACATTGTGTTAATTCTTTGAAGTAAATCATAAGATTTCATGGTAATTAATTCACTAAGAGGTTTACTTAATCAAATAGTGATACCCCACTTGACTTCTAGAAGTTGTCCTAAAGTGAAGGGGAAGGTGCACTGAAGTGACACTGGTACACTTCCCATCTTATTGCCCCAAGTTAGCACCTGTGTTGGGACTTTTCACAGGGGTGCTAGTTTAAGTGGTAACACTAGGGATGGGGCATTGCTTCTTAACTGTGATTTTGTTCAAAGATCTGTAGTCAATATAGAGTCACAATGCCTTGTCCTTAGTCTGAACTAGCATAATAGGGCTCATACAAGCTTAGGAGCTTGGTCAAGTGTGGCCCTCCTATATCAGTTCTTGAATATAACGTTTGATCTCCTCATTGTCCATAAGAAAGAATCTATACACAGGTCCACTGGATCGAGGGGAAACCAATGTCAAATCAGTTGTATGCTTTACCCAACAATGCAAAGGTACCCTGTTGGTGAGACGGAGATGTCTTTGTATTCTTCCACCAACTAATCTGTAAGTTTTAAAACTGTGAAGTAAAGCAATGCATACATATTCTTAAGTAAAACATGAATTAATCAATGGCTCATACGCAGAGTACATGTAAATCCTGGTTAATTTTCAGGACTCAAACTAATTAAAAGTTTTCTAAACTCTCCTACTTAAATGACTAAAATTTAGTTTAGAATTTCTTTCATGGTTTTCTTGTACTTAGAATAAACCAGGAATAAATAGTAACAATATAATAATATCAGCAGCGACAACAAAATAATGATAGCAAAAGCATTATACATACCTCCACCAGGTTGGTTTATCTGGTCCCTTTTCTGTCTGATTATGTTCTTGTTCTTGCCCAGACTGAATATTAACCTCCTAGCAAACTAGGAACAACCTCTCTGACTCCCTAGATCCAGGAATATTTGCATTTTCCTAGCCATGGAACCCAAAATTCCCAGCAACAGCAGTACCCTGTGAGAGTTCCCAAAAACAATTCTTCCAATTTCCTCCTCCTCTTCTCTCTTTAAGAAATTTAGAAATCATCCAACCCAAAATAATATCCCCCTTCCAAGTCCTCCCCTTCTTCCTTATCCTCCTCTCTCAAATCCCCCTCATTAATTCCCAACAACCTTATCCCCCCATTAGTTCCCCATTAGACATTGTAATTGCCTGGAGCCAAATTGAATATATAATGCAGAAACGTTCTAAAATTTTTATGAAGAGATTATAATGGCTGTGATATGAGTTTGTTTTTTTTCTAATAGTGTGTATTTCTTGTGCCTTTAAATTTCCATCTGCATTTTCTTCTGTTTAAATTGGATATTTAAAGGTCCATAAGTCGTTTATGACACTCTCAACTTAAGCAATTTAGACTATGTATTTTCCTCCCTAATTGTTTCAGAATTCATTTTTAATAGTATTCTGATGTAGTTATTTGTTTTCCCCTTTCTTCTTACCACTCTGCTTAAACTCAATTTATAACTCGGATTCATTGCCTCATTTAGCCTTTATCCTCTGAAGATTTCCAATGGAATGTCATTGTATTATTCATTTTTTACTCCCTAGCCCTAAGTGCTCCTTTCCATCCTCGCCAACAACTTTATAAAAACCTTCAAACAAACCAAATCTAACCACTGACTATCAAAGAAATACCCAGTGACACGAGAGATCCCTCTCTGAGTTGAGCAGGCTAGTGCCCAGCTCTAAAGTTGGTTGGAATAGTTACCTCTGTTGTTTGTCTATCAGTCGAACAAAATTTATAGAGTGCTAACATTATGGCGCCGTTGTCGGGGATCGAAGTAGAAATTTTCCTTGGGAAAAACGACAAAGTTCAGATCTGAGTACTAATGGTGAAGAGCATTCAGACACAGAAAGGTTATATATCATTCACCTGGCAGCTCCATGTTCAAGAATGTAGAATTCAAAATTTTTACGATGACTCCATTGCCCAAAGACTCAGTAGCTTGAAGAGTTTATTGGCGACTCCACTCAAGTTTCAAATGCGATTCAGAGACTCCACTGGAAGATGAGACCCCTTGACAGAGGTACGAAAAATACATCATGAAAGAAAAGAAGTACTTCAAATCAGGTTTTTTCCAAAACATTATATGGTTCGTTGTGGAATACCTCTGGTTCTTTCTTGAATACGCTAAACACGTTTCTCTTCATCTACTACATGTGAATGATGATCGTCATAATCCTAAATTTTCATACCCTCCCCTAAAAATTATACAGATAACCCATCAATTTGTTGACGACCTTGATCAAAATATCCCATCTGAAGCATATCATAACCCCAACCAAGTTGACAAGCCCCGGGAAATCAAAACCAACATTTCACTCATTTCTACACCCTCCAAAACCCAGCGCAGATACGGACCTTTAAGATTACCTCACACCCTCCATGATTTTCCTCCAAAGCACCATGAGTACCTACCTGTGTTTGATGGAGAAATGGGTACCACCACAGCTGAAAAACACTTCCAAAGGTTTGAGCACTTTATAGACTTATTCGAGATTGACCATGACGATGTGCGTATGAGGGCTTTCTCCCAATCCTTGAGAGGAGATACCAAAGAATGGTTTAAACATTTGAAGCCAGAGACAATTAGCTCATGGGAAGAATTCAAGAATGTCTTTTTGAAGTTTTGGGGCAAAAAGAAATCTCTAAACCTATAGCTTACTGAATTTTATGCCTTAAAAGAGAAAAGCAATGAGACTATCTCCACTTTCAATAGAAGGTTTTCCAGTATTTATTATGATTTTCCCAAAGAAATTCAACCTACTGAAGTTGATGCTATGCTTCAGTATGCCACCACTCTTCACGCAGATATTTCCTTCCTCTTGAGGGAAAGAGAACATGAGACCTTGCAGGAAATGTTTAGTGATGCTCAGAAAATTCAGCACAATATCCTAGCATGTAGACAAATTGAAAGTAAAGGTTGGGTGTTGTAGGTCATGAAAATGGATATGAACTGAAAATTGTTCACTGGGATCTAGAGCATAAAATTGATAACATTATTGGGCCTCTTAAAACTTCGAATGCTAATGATTTTGCAGAGGATGACACTCCACTTATTAAAATAAAATGCACTTACATGGTTCCTGAAACACCCCAGGATAAACATGAGGTTGATCATTTCATGTATTCACTCATGGATAGTCAAGAAGATGGGTGTACAAAGTAGAATGTTGAAGAGCAAATGGATACTCCAAGTATATTCTTGTTAGATGACATTGCAAATGTTGCTTATTTGCCTGGATGTGATGAAAATGCCCGTGATTATGAGGTTGAATTTTTTCCAACTGTCTATTCTCCCCTTGAAAATATTCCTTCTCAGCAGTATAGCAGTATAATGAAATCTCTCAATTTACATATCACAGTTGCAAAAAGGAAAATTTTGAATCAGCTGAAGGAAATTATTTACCCCTATGCTTCTCTTCATTTAAATTTTTGAAAGAAAATTCTAAGGTCCTCATTGACGTAAAAGAGAGTATGTTGATGCCAAGTCACGCTGACTCACGGGGACAAACTGACAAGGAATTACAGCCATCGGTCGAAGGTGAAGCTGAAAACCAATATGTTCAAAAATTTAAAGACATAGAAAAGGGTGCATGTGACAGTGAAGAAATGCTTAAATCATAGATAAGAACCTTGCCATTATGTTTCGCTTCTTTCAAAGCACTCAAACACAGTGTCAAGAATGTTACAGATCAAAAATCCTCCAAGTATGATATTAAATTCGAAGAAAGCAATAGACTTTCAAACAAAGAGCATCTCCCATTATGATTTTCTTCTTTGGAATGGTTAAAAACAAATCATAAGCAAATAGGAAAAAACCATTTTTCTTCTCCTAAACTTGATGAAGAGATTCGACAAGACACATTGTTTCAAAGTTGTTTTTCTTCCCCTATGAATGATGTGATTGCTGAATTTCTAAGTGGCTTGGACACGGATGAGGATTTTGAAACTACATCTATAGAACTTTCAAGTAGTGTATAAACAACTGCTATGGAGTTTCAGGAAAGCAACAAAACGTGATCCACTACTTTTAAATCAGAAATACAGAAAAGAAATGAGAAGGCGGTTGTTCCATTTGATTCCTCCACAAATCATGGTTTTGAAAATGCATCCATGGATACTCTAGACTGTGAAATAGTGCATGATATTAGTTTTTCACATTTGCATGAAAATTGTGATAGTGAGTTTATTTCCATTCATCCTTCTGAAAGTCAAGATGACGATCCTCAAATAAATTTCCAGAAGTTTAATAAAACCAAATCAGAATTGTTCGATGAACAAGAAGACAACCTTATGGCTATCATATTTGAAGATGTTCAAGGATGTACGAATATTTCTATTGTGACGCATGGAAAGGTGGACGAACCTAGTGCTGTGATTTCGTTTGAAAATATTCCCAGGACTGAAGGAGTAGAGCCAGAACAAAAAACCCTTGTCAAGGAAACCTGTTTTTATGTCTTAACTTTTAAAAAAGAAATGTGCCCTCATGTGTTTCATGACCCCATGGCATACTATTTAGAGGATATTTGCAATCAGAATCTACAGTCGGTGGTGGGCGATGAGTTTAAGAATGAAAGAGATGAGAAATCAATGGTGGTATTAGATATGGATTGCCTTATACGAGAATTTTCATTTTAGTCAAAATTGTCCTTTGATTTGAAAGGTTGCTATTCAAAACATTTTCAACATATTTTGCAGCCTTTTGACAAAAATCTACAAGATGAATCACATGAAAGTAAGGATGCAGTGGAAGAAATACATGCCTATCAGTTTATGCATGTGTTGTAAGATCCTTTTGTAGTTTTACTAGAAACAATAAACAACGATAATATTTTTGAAATGCTAGGATTCAAATCTAAACACAACTTCTTAGATGAGTTGCTAACAAACAGGATTTGGAACAAGCACGTGAAAATTAAATGAGCAGTAGGTGAAGCAATGACATGGTTGCACTGGCATTTTCATTTTAATTGATTGGTATTACATTTTAGTAGTTAGGATAGGTAGGTGCGAATAATCTTGATGATCAAGCATCTTCCAGTTTAGATTTTCAAATGAAGTACTCAGTTAGATTTTTAGCAACATATATGGCATTCAATTTCCAAGACAAAACAAGGTACGCACTTGTTTTGGGAGCAGACCAATGGATGAGGCATCAGGTCTATGCATTCTTTGCTACCTTGCAGGGAAGATAACATCCCCAGTTGGAGCCTATGTTATCATTGTACCAATTTCCTATAACCCAAAACTCAAGATTCGACAGGGCGCCAAATCAATATATAAGAGTGATAGACTGGTGGGAAGGAGCTACCTATAGCAGGCGGGCTAAGTATGGTGGAGATCTTATGATGGTTGGATTTGATGAACCACAAGTCATGGGCCTGGTCGATCGACGGTCGTAAACTATATTGGGTCCAGAACTAGCTCGAGGTTTAAACCCTCGGAGATCGACCGATCAAAATACCATGGTTTTACGTCGAAGTTACGTGGCACTCCTAGATGGATACCGGGGGTAAAAGTAGTTGAGCCAGAAACTGCTAAAATACCCTCGATGTTGCGTGTCAATACATCATTGGAGGTGTCACGTCCAAGGGTCACATGCGAAAAAGGGAAGGTTGACGGTTAGTCAAATCACCTTGTTGCACTTGTCTGAGTATTTTTTCGTCTGTGTGATACCAAGTGAATGTCCCTAGAGGACTGATTTGAAAGCTCATAATTTGAACTCAAAAGCCGAACATGATAAGCCGTAGTCCTCGCTGGTACTTTCGTCAGTAACCTATGATTGGTTCTAAATGACTATCGCCTTTAAAATGAGGATGACATTACTCTATTGTGGAATTTACTTTCCATTCCTTAACCGAGATAATTATGAACCGAATCAGCTTCTCAACTTCTATAAAATTAAGAGAGATAAGCCCATATTGTCTCGACGATTAAGAACGATGGATAAGACAGATTAAGTGGTCCCTAGTGAACCAGGATTTTCAATTAATGTGACAAATTTATCGTTGAAGAAAAAGGAGAAGTTGGTTGCGCGGATATTAGCAACAAAATTTCATACAGAGTCCGTTGAAGAGTCAAAAATGGATAAAGAGGTCAAATTAAATCCCATCGTGAAAGATTTAATCATCAACGGATACTCAAATGAGCACCATACACAAGTTCTCAAGAGGAAACGAAGCAAGAGACAAAAGATGGAGATTGAAGCTGAGATGATTGAGAGTGTTGGAGAAAACCAGCCTACATGGATTGACACTTTAAAGGAAGAAATCGCTAATCTAAAATAGTTTTCCAACTAAATTAAGTATGTTTCAGAAAATTTTGTAATAGACATGAAACGTTCAAAGCAACAATCTCAAATATGTCAGTGTTGTTTATAACGCCCCCGGTAAAATAGGAGTACTATTGTTATACATTACTCCTTTTTTATAATTGATGTCTATTTTTGGGATTGTGGGGAAGTCGATTTGTTTTGAATCTCGGATGTAGTTTGTATATATATATTATTCCAAAGATAAATGAAAGGATCGATCGGAGAGGGACCTACCCTCTTACCAGGAAGACATTGTAATTGCCTAGAGCCAAATTGAATATATAATGCAGAAACGTTCTGAAATTTTTATGAAGAGATTCTAATGGTTGTGATATGAGTTATGTTTTTTCTCATAGTGTGTATTTCTTGTGCCTTAAAATTTCCATATGCATTTTCTTTTGTTTAAATTGGAGAGTTAAAGGTCTGTAATTTGTTTATGATGCTCTCGACCTAAGAAATTTAGACTATGTATTTTCCTCCCTAACTGTTTCAGAATCCATTTTTAATAGTATTCTGATGTAGTTATTTGTTTTCCCCTTTCTTCTTACCACTCTGCTTAAACTCAATTTATAACTCAGATTCATTACCTCATTTAGCCTTTATCCTCTGAAGATTTCCAATGGCCTACCATTGTCTTATTCATTTTTGACTCCATAGCCCTAAGTGTTCCTTTCCTTCCTCGCCAGCAACTTTATAAAAACCTTAAAACAAACCAAATCTACCCATTGACTATCAAATAAATACCCAGTGACACGAGAGAGCCCTCTCTGAGTTGAGTAGGCTAGTGCCCAGCTCTAAAGTTGGTTGAAATAGTTACCTATGTCGTTTGTCTATTAGCCAAACAAAATTTACAGAGTGCTAACAAGATGAACATTCATCATTTATCATTCAACTTTTAAATTGGTTTCTATATAGTGTTAGGGAAATTTCCCTTTAAGTGAACATCATAAATGTTATGTTGAGAAAACATTTCTTCTAAATTTTGGATTTAACTTTAATCCTATCTTCATACAAACAAGTGGTAGATAGTAATGCTTTTAGTCACTTGCACTAACTGCCATTATTCCTTAGTAATGAACTTAAATTGACTTAACAAATCAATGCGTAAATAAGAACAAGTTGTGTTAATATTATGTCAACCATTAGCAATTTGTCAAAATTTCTTACCACAACCCACGATGTAATAGAAAATATCATCACGAAATTTCCCTTTATCCTTTTGAACTCAAGTTTTTGTTCACAACGTAGGCCCTTATGGTATCACTCAGGCTTTCATTATATTATTCTTTAACATCGCTTCTAGAGTTCATTAGCATTCTTTATATTGTATTGTCTTATTTAGCATTTCTTTTAAACATGTCCATCCACTCTTACATTCGCTGCCACATCATCATTTCTTAACTTAATGAATACTTATATGATATGTAAACTTGTCATCTTATTATCTCATTATCTCATTATCTCATAAAAAATTTATTGCTTGCTTCAACTACTTTCTCTTACTTCTATAGTACACATTCAATTTATCACTTACATAACACGCTTCACTATGCTTAATGCACTATTATCGTTTTGTTCTTCCATATAATACATCATATTGCTAGTTCATGCATTTCCAATCCACCTTGAACTCAATTCTAGCTCCATATTTAACCTCCCTTCTACCTTTTATCCACCCTTCTATCCTACTTTAAAACATCATTATTTATCCCATTCATTTGTATTATTTCCTTCACATAATTGCTTTAATCAACTACCATCGACTCCACACCCTTATTTTACAACTCAACCCACTATTAATATTCATAATCAATTCATTACCCTTAACCTGAGTTGATCTCGTTTATTTTTCACCTTATTCTTGAATCTCACTTATAACATATCTTTACACTTCTCCAAATAATTTTTATCTATTTTCATTCAATTATTATCATATTGTCTTTGCTTTCTCAACATATTATACAACACTCTCCTCATCTTTGAATCCATTACTCTAAGTACTAATTACACATTTATTTATTTTCCCTATTCCATTTCTTGCTACGTATTTTATCTTCTTGTCAACACTTATTTATTGCTTTATTGTTAACTTTTAACCATCATCGTTCTACTCTATACACTTCCATTTGTACTTCTTTCTTTATTAAAACCCTTAACTATACAATCATTTGTATATATATTACTATCTTTGCTATTGTATTTCTTGTATAAATATTTGTTATTACCCTTTATTATTTCTCATCTACTTCATTTTTCATCATCATTCTACTACCTAATTATATACGACTTCTATTACTATGTGCACCCCACCCACATRCTTCTCAAACTTCCTATCCATTACACTGTACATACTACTATATCACTTACCTTATTTTTGTGGTTCAATTTTGTCTTTGTATGTCACTACTACCCTCAAGTCTTTACTTGCCCTCTTACTACATTGTATGTTACTTTGTTCCAACTCCACTATTATATATTACTTACTCATCATGTACTTCCAAAATAAGATCTTCTCCCATTGCCTAACATATCCCATGACCACTCTTGCTATATATTCCCTTGTATTTTATTAGTTGTATTTTCTATACTCTTCCCTTCACATTCTCTACTCATGTTCACACACACTCATCTCTTCACATCCCATCAACCGTTTATATGCTTGCATATATGTTTATTCCCTTCTTATCTTTCGATGTAATACTTAACAATGTCTTTTACTCTTTTACCATCTTGTCTTTTATACTACCAATTTTACCATTTTCATTCTATATTTTATCCCCTATCTTTTATCAATTTTCTCATATTAACTTGCTTCCTATTGCTTTAATGTATTCAACTTAATCATTTTGTACACCTTCTAACCTTCTTATTCAACTTATTTATTTTCTACACCTTCCTACCCTTTGTATAAATGACACATGAGTTACTTTCTCTTATAATTACTTAAATTCAATAGCACTTGTTAATTTTGTTACCATTATTACTACTTCTCATCCACTTACTTTTATAATATATCTATTTGAACCATTGTTCATTTTGTGTAAATACAATATCACACATATTATTCTTATTTACTACCTATGTATGTGTATCATCAATCTCCTTTTACCTTATTACTCATTGTCATCTTACACTATTATTATCATTTATATACATGGATTACTATACTTATCATAATCTCATACCGTATATTATTTATATATCTTCCTAATACAATCGTTAACCTTGTGATGTACTCTTTATCATCATGTTTGTTTTTTTTGTTTTTTTTACGTGCATACTCTTGCTACTTATCATCAATATTTCTCCCCATGTACATCTCATATTACATTTATGGTGCATTACATTTATCGCACATTTGTTTATACATCATTATAAGTTAGGGAGTATCTAAATAAGCATCCATACTCAATTAATTATCTCTAAGTACCGTACTATCTCCCCTGCTCTATCAACTACACCAACCTACCAAGTGCATTTATGAATTACCCTAAAATTTAATATTAGTTATTAATTTGTTTATATTTATAACCCATTTCCAATACTTTATATATAAATTATAAAACTAGAGTCACTTATACCTTTTATAAAACGGTATATGTAAAACCAATTTTATATTTGGGATATATCCCTTTAGCAATGTGAAACTCGTTTCATGATTTCAATAAATAAATTAAAATTTTAACAAGTAAGACCCTATTTTTTTTAATCAATTAATTACATTATTAATTATAATTACATTCTAACGAAATATATATATTTAATAAAACAAATCAATGTGGGCTAAGTTAGGAACACGATGTGGAGCCTTATGTGGGCTGAGTAGGGAATGCAATGTGGGGTCTTGCATGAGGCCCACTTGCCTCTTACCAAATTTATTGCATTAAACAATGAATTAAACAAAAAGTTACCCTCCATGCTTGTGTTCCCTCATTATTTCTCGGCTAGGGTTTGAGAGGAGGTGAATGAGCATGGCCCCTGGAACCAAGCTCGACCGATCAGAGAAAAAGGCCATGGTCGGCCTCTTCCTTCACCTATGTGCACACAACCATGACTTTTGGTGTGTAGTGGTCGCCCCTTGTGGGATGCCTTCATGAGCTCTCCTCCTCTTCTCTCGTGGTTTGGCGCTAGTGACGGAGAGGGGGCGACGGAGGTGTTGGTTGCCTGCAACGAGTTCCCTCCTCGATGCTTGGTGCTTTCTCTTGTGGGTGTTTAACTCGAGCGTTGGGCTTTGTTACCCGTGAGCTCTCCTCATGGCTTGGGTGTTGGTGGCAGTGGTTGCCATTGAAGGGTTTTCGTGTAGGAAAATACTTCGATTCAAACCTGGAGCTGGGATTCGTGGATTAAAAGAGGGTTTTTCATTAGTTGCGTCATTAGATGATTTCATAACTGCCACTGGCAGATATGCTTGCAAATTTAGCTCAAAATGGTTCATAAGCATAATTTGACCAATTTAACACTTATAAAGGTGATAAGGCCCTCAGAATTTGGCGTATAAAAATAAATGCAAATATTTTTGTGTCCAATCAAAGCTCTGGGAGCAGCGGAGGTGTCAATAGATTGATAGACGTAGAGTGAGCACTGGAGGTGCCGTGCTCTATGCATGGTCGAGGTTTCCAGAGAGAGTTGACGTAAATTTCGCGTTTGGCTTACGAGTAGTGACAAAACCCTAGCATCCCCGACAGCCAAAAAAAAACGTGGACGTACTTAGTGGGTGGGCGTTTCGAACACAGGCCACTTAGCCTACCATTGACAACCATTGAATTTATTTTAGTAAGACTTGGGGGCGTTGTGCAATGCCCTCTTGGGCTCCTCCTTGTCACCTTAGCACTTGAATTGGGTGTTGGTTGTTGCATTGGCATGGGACTTGGAGATTTCGCAATGAAACACAAAAGGGATTTCTCGTGGGCACACACTGCAAGGAGATAGACTCCAAATTTGTTGGGCTCCGCCTGCGCAGGTTCGGGCTCTGCCTGCACATGTTCGAACACTATTGTTGACGTGTAGTGCATAACCTTAGATGTGGCCTCTCCCTTAGCACTTGGTTTGTGTTGTTGAAGCTTTTGTTGTGATCACTGCTTTGTGACTTGAGCATGGTGGCTATGTTAATGACTAATGGAGTCGAGCTTGATAGCAAAATTGCCCAATTTTTATTTTTATTTTTTTTATTACTTTGAGATGAGCTCGAGGTGTGTAGTGCATAGGCTTTGGCCCTTTGTGGGATTCTCCTCGACACCTTGGTGCGAGTTCGTGCATGATGAATGGTGTTTGGATTTGGAATTCAGATTTGGATGAGAAATCCACTTTTTATTATTTATTTATTTTTTTGTTAGTTTTTTTTTTTAATATTATTATTGTGTTTTTTTTTAATTGATTAATATATATATATATACAACTTATGTAGGTCATGTCATCATGCAACATCAAGTTAAACATACAAAAAAAGATTTTAGTTCTATCATTCTAAAGTACATGATTTTAGAAGATTTTAGAAATTCCCCTCCTTCCTTTATCTGTTAGAGTTTGGACTTGGAAAGCTCCTTTAGGAATATGCAAACAGTCTACAGGAAAGACTGTTTGTTTGGGTTTTCAAGACTGTCTTGGAAGTATTCATAGGTTTTATGGCATGTAAATAAAGTGTTTCTAGGCTGTAGGTTAGGGGTTTGGGGACAGATTGTACAGTTATGTGGGTGTTCAAGTCCA